>CAJVQA010000052.1:0-48936 GCA_910591915.1 Cetraspora pellucida
GATTAAAATAAAAAAAATTTTAGCAAATTTGATTAAATAGTTGTTGAGTTATTTAAATTTAAAAATTAAAAAAATTTCACTAAAAATGATTTGTTCCTTTTCTACTAACTCACCCCTATATGCTGCTTGTTTATCAGTTATATTTTTGGTTTTAAGTATTTTATTGAGTCCAAATGCTTCTTGTTTGATTAGTTTAATTTAGGTAGTATATTTAGAAGTAGTTGTAAACCAACATCCTAGAAATTTAAAGGATGTGTGGCAAGGTAGTGTTTGTATTGTAGAGTTTATAAAATTGATAATTAGAGTTAATTTTGTATTAGAGATTAAAATTGATTTATGTGGGTTAACTTTGATGTGAGACATAGTATAGAATGTTGATGCTGTTTGAACTATCTCTTAGAGTTATTCTTTAGTTTTAGCTAACCATAGTGTATCATTCATATATGCCAAAGTTGATGTTAAAGTTGTTGCTAATTAATATTTTATTGGGTTAAGTTGAGAGATCCATTTGGTTGTTAAGGTATAACCAGTATATTTTTTGTTTATATTGTTAATAAGTGGATCATAGTAAATGCATTAGAAATGAGGTGTTATAGTTTTTTCTTAGTTGATACCATCCTGTACTTTATATGAAGAAGAAGAGCCAAAGTTAGTAATTATTTGATTGAAGTGGTTTTGAAGTAGATTAATTATAGTATTGACTAAACATGTAGGCATATATATTTATTGTAATGCTTTGTTAAGAAGTTGAATGTTAACTAAATTATAAGCTTTACTCATGTCTTGTAATAGGATCCAAATTTGTTTTTTAGTACAGGTTGCATTTTTGATGAAGTTATTAAGTATGTATATAGAGTTGTTAGTTAAATTGCCTGGAAGTGCAATGTAATTATGTGGATTTAAGATAGAATGAGTTGTAAGGATTTTGTTTAGGTAGTTAGTAAGGATTTTTGTATAAACTTTTTTAAAATGTTCAACTAAAGTAATAGGTCTGATATTATTAAGCTTTCTATCAAATTGTGGCTTTTTTAATATCATATATATTCTACTTTTTTTCTATTGTTTTGGAATGTTTTGTAGAGTTAGGCATCTGTTAAAGAATGCTGTGAGTGCTGTTAGCATATCTATTCTAATATGCTTAATCATCTCATAACTAATTTCTGATAGTCTACAGGCTTTGTTATTTGGAAGTTGTTGGATAGTTTGTGTAACTTCTTCTATATTGATATGTTCAAGTGCAGAATCGTACCATTCAGGATTGATTTTTGGGTTTGGTGTATATTCTGTTTGCCAGTATTCATTGAATATTTGTTCATTGTAAGGATGATGTGCTGTCTATTTATTAAAATGGTCTGAAATGTATTGTTTAATTAGTTTGGAATCAGTAATAATGTCTAAGTCAGTTTTGATATTGTAAAAATACACTGGCTCTTTGTATCTATTTAGTATACTATTAATCATTTTGTTAGTTGTGTAAGTAATTGTTCACATCTTTCGTCAATTGCTGTATTAATAACATAGGAAGACTTTCGTATAATTGGCTGGTGTAAATCAATTGCCTGGGTAACTTATTTATACACTTTAAAGTACTTTTTGAGAACGTAACGTTTCACTAACTAAAAAGTATCGTTAATACCACCAATACATGCGGAAGAGAGTTAACATTCACTATATAAAAATAATCAAAAATAATCAGTAACCTAGCGAACTTCACTTAGAAGTGAGTACTTTACTATATACCACTATACTAACTATATTTAAGTATTAAATTCCAGAAATGGTTGACTGAAAAAGACTGAAAAGGCGATCAAGACATAAGTTTTACGCAATAAAGAACTTTTTATTGCCGCTTAAGTGCCATTTAAGTTATTATATTAAGACTAAATCTCAATACTTTTATATCTTGCAATGAGATTTTATAGGAATTAGTTCGTTAGATCTGGCTTTTTTGTGCGGATCTAAGTGTTTGGTATGTCCGGTACTCAGACTTGAGTTCGTTGTTAAATTAGTACTCGGGTTAGATTAGCGTGTTTTTTAAATTAGTACTCAGGTTAGATTAGCGTAATTTTTAAATTTGTTTGGTTCTTGTAGTGTATTTGTGTTTGTCAACCGTAAATTAGAAGTTTTGGCTTACATCTTGTAGATTCTTTAATGAATTCGGGTTTATTAGTAATAAATATTATATTTACCCACTTTATGCGTATCTATCTATTCTCTAGGTGCTTAAGATAAATGTTTTTTGTGAGACTTTTTTAGTTTATAAGGTTCTTTATACAAAGTTTTTTTCGTTTTCTAATAATATTAAAACGATAAATTGTTTAAAAATTCTGTAATTTGATTGGTTAATTATCACGGGTAATCACAGGTAGATCTACAAAATTAACCAATCATATGAATGTCTTCCTATGTGTATTAATATGTTTGCATAGGTGTTATGCATTTTCAAGGTTTCTGGCATTATAGAGTGTTTTTTAGCAAAGTTTTGTTTCTTGTATCTATGTGGCCAAATTGGATTGTTGATATAAAGGTGGATTGATGCTAAAGTTGTGTGTTATATTAATTTGGTCAATTAGGCTCTGTATATTGTCAGATATAGTAGTATTGTATGTAAAATACTTTTTAACTTGATGCATAATGTGTCTGATAGTTTTGAGATCATTGTGTAGTTGTATAGCTTTTGGTGTAAAGGTATAAAAAAAGTTTTTAATAGTATATTTTTTGTTTGAAATGTGTTTAAGAGCTGCTTTAGTTATACAGATATCTATTTTGTGCCATGTATAGCAATATTTTGGAAACACTAATTAATACCTTGTTACTAAAAAGATATTATGATAGATATTTATAAAATTCTATAATTGTTATTAATCAATCACTTTTTTATATTAATGGAAATAATACTCTCTTACAATAAATACTTATTTCAATAATATTCTCTTAGATCTTCTAAATACTGTATCTGTTTCTTCACTACTATATTTTGGTTAACCAATAAATTTCAAGTTTTTCTATAATATTTGTTGTTATTGGCACTTGATATTCTATTATATTGGTCTTGACTTGGTTTGAGAATTCTTCTTAGTTTTTTTTAGTCATTGTTTTGTAGTTATATGTTCTTTTTTTGTATCTGTTTTTGTTTCTGGCTTTAGATATAGCAAATAGAAATTTTAGGTAGATATTAATATTTGATGATCACTATTTGTTAATGATAATGAGTTGTCAAGTTCAAATTTGTGTAAATATGAGATTAATAAGTCATTAGCTCAGATATAATCTATTCTGTTTTGATATCTAGTACTTTGCCATGTACTGTAAGTATTATTAAAGTAATTAGCCAAGTCATATAAATTGATACTATGTAGGTAGTTTAGCAATTAATATTTAATAGCTGATGAAATTATAGAATTATTATTAGTGTTAAAGTCACCGAATATGATAGAATATAAATTAGTAGCTAATGCTTGTTGTATTTATCTTTTTACTTTGTCTTGTGTTGCTTTTCAGGTTGATAAATTTGTAAATGACAGGTAAACTGATATAATTCTAAATTTGTAGTCATGCTTAAAGAAAACATCAAGTGCGATGGCACCACCATTGTGAGTCAATATATTATAAATATGAGATTGGATATGGTTTTGAACCATAATACATATGCCTTCTTTTGATGTTGTAGAGTTGGCCCAATAGTATGTGTAGTGTTGTGTATTGAAGAATTTATTAGATATTTTATTTAAAATTTTTGTTTTAGTAAAGCTTACTATATGTAAGTTGTGTGTTAGACAGTATTCTTTCTATAATAGTTTTTTTTCTCTAAGGTTATATCTTTGTACATTGTGTATTACAATTCTAAGTTGAAAAGAAAGATCAGTTGTAAGGTTTTCATATAATGATAATAATGATGTAGTTGGTAGATTAGAGGTGAGAAGAGATGAGAAACTTGGAGAAGCTGATCTTGATGAATTGTAAGGTTTAGGATTTATTTAAGATAAGTAGCTAGAAGTAAGAAAAAATTGATGGTCTTGAGGTGTTGGTAAAGTAAAGATTATTGTTGGTGTATTTGATTTTAGTTGGATATTTGGATAATGCCAAATTGCTTGAGCTGGTAACATAAAGTGATTTGGTAAAGGTTTGGGTTTAAATAAAAGGTAAACATGAGCTTCACTATGGTAATTTTTAATTGATATAGTTAATGTGTAGTTATATAAGTTATCAGATAGGTAGCCAAAGCTGTGAATGTGTCGTAAAAAAGTAATAATGGTTTGAAGATGAGGGAATAATAGTATGTGGTTGTAGAATAAAAATTTGTTATAGCAGATATTGAATTGAATGTTGTTATAGTATCAATTGGCTATAGTAGTTTCATTATAGCCCTTCAAGATAGTTTTTACTAATTGAGAATAGGTATTGTCTAGTTCATCATCCTTTATGATTAGATTAGTATTTAATGTGTTATTGTTTTTTAGAAAGAATTTAAAAGAAATAGGTATAGATGGATAGTAGATATAATCTGATAGTTGTAGAAAGAAGTAATTAGGTAAGGGTTAAGACACATTTGGTAGATGTATATAATATTCACTATAGTCAAATTTGATTGCTAATCTGAATGCATAGTTAAAATAGTTGTATTGTGTGAAGTTGTATTAATAAATATGTTTTAAAAAGGAGTTAAGTGTTTGTAGATATGGAAGTAGGAGTAGATTTATATGTGTTAGCTATTAATTGTAGTATAAATCTGGGTCATAAATTGGTTCTTGTGATGCTTTTTTGATGTTTGATAATGAAATAGAATTCAAAGAAGTTGAAGATTCTTCTGTAGATTTGCTTACTGTATACTCAGCTTTTACAGCTGCAAAGAGTACCATAGCCTACTCTGTACATTGAGTCTGGGCATCATTAACTTGGTTCTCTGTGTAAATAGACTTAACCACCCATCTACTTACATCATTCTCTTTTGAAAATGGCCTATGTTTAATGAAGAATATTATAATTCCAGAAGCAGTAGTTGCATTTATATGTTCTACAGAAGATTTAATTAAAAAGGATTGTAAGAATGGGTAGTACGTATGAGGTTAAAAATGTTGGAAATGATCTTGTGAAGTTGTCTTCTATAGGGTTGATTATGTATGCTTGGCTCTTACAGCTGTGCAAAATACTATAGTCTGCTCTGTGCATTGGGTCTAACCATTATTATCTTGGCCTTCAATGTAAGCTTGTTATTTTTTTAATAGATAGCAAAATATATTTAATTAGTAAAATTTATAGCAAATAAGTAAAAACTAAAAGTTTGGTTTTTGGAACTTTTTTTAATAGCTAAGTATTATAAAAATATAAAACTTAGTTACCTAGAAGAAGAAAATTAAGCTGAGCAACTTTATTTATAGATGCAAGTAAGGTTTACTTAATTAATATTAAAAATAATTAAATGTTTTTAGCAAAAATTTGGTATAAGTATTCTATGAAGAGAGTTACAAAATTGGTCTCTGCTTTATGTTTAATAATTAAAGATTAGATTAAGATATATTATATTGTAAAATTTGTAAAAAATTTTATTTATTTATTCTTTTTTTAAATTTTAAAGAGTAAGACTTAGCTTCTGTTTTTAATAAACAATTATGTATTGTATTATTGTCTGAAGCATAACAAAGGACTTAAATTTTAGATACTTAGCCAACTTTTGTCTGTCTGTTCACTCTTGTAACCACATAATATCATATGAGATATACTAAATGTCTGAGCTGAATTTTGTTTATCTGTTTATTCATATAATTATATCTTACTATGTGATATATACTAAATATTTGAACTAAATTTTGTTTATTTCTCTATTTACATGATCACATTATATCATATAATATATACTAGCTGAATTTTGTTCATATGACTAGTCATAAAATGATTAGAAAATTTTTTTAATTCACTCAGATTTATAATAGCACCTGTTTTTCTAGTTTAAAATATTTTACATAAATTATTATATGAATCTATAACTCTATTAGGCATCTTCTGAATTTAATATTGCAATATAATATGCAGATCTGTTTGTAGTAGAAAATATAGTAGTCTATTTTGAATAAAATTTTTTATTAACTGTTAAAAATTATTTATAAGCAAAATTTTGAAATATTATTAATTTTATAAAAATTTAACAGTATATATAATCTTTGCAAATATTATTGTTTAGTAAATTAGCAAGTCTGTTACTAATTTCTTTCAATTCTCATATAACCTATAGTGGCTAAGTTAAAATAGTCTATTAGATTTGGCTAGTTAGTTTATCTGTAGATAAGTACTAATATTCTTTTCTAAGTTCTTTCTTTAACTTACTCTTCTATTAATTCTTGCTTGCTCTTATCTTTCTTTTACTTTCTTAATCTAAAATTATAGTACATTAAATTGGGTTTGAATCCTTCTCTTGCATTAATAGTTTGGTTATATAACTTATTACAAATAATTAAAATGCAGTTTAGTAGGTTACAAATAGGCAAACAATATTAGAAAGTTATTTTTATATAGATTTATATAGAAATTTTATATAAATTATAATTAAAAATTATATATAAATTTACAAACTCAATGTTGACTTATATAATTATAAATTTTATATAAATAAATATATATATACACTTATATAAAAATTTTAATACATTTAATTAAACTTTATAAAAAATTAATAAAATATATAATATAAATAAAATTTTAATAGTAACTATCTATATAAATTAAATTTTATTTATTTTTTATATAATCTTAAATTTTAAATAACATTTATTTAATTATTATACAGATTTTAAATAAATTATAAATAAAAATTTAATAAATACTAATAAACTTTAAATTTATATATAATATTACATTATTCTAAACAAAGTATAAATAAATAATTATATGCTAAAGCAATAACTATATTCTTTCTGAAGTGTGGTAACCTAGTGAAGTGAATAGGTTGTCAACACCCAAGTGGAAGGTCTAGAGTTCAAATACCAGTAATAGTGAAAATTTGCAATTCTTTCTGTATTATAGCTAACTGTCTTCCATGATTAGTTGGAATAAGATACCTGTAACTCATGTCATACCAGCATAACTGGAAGGTCTAGGCACTTATACAATGTTGTACAAGGGAACACAAACTGGTACTGAGCAGTATGAATCCAAGATAAGTCCTTAGGCTATGTAAATCACAAAAACTAAGTAGAAAGACAGAAGCCCACTTGGAAGACCTAAATAGAGAGGTAACCCAAACCTTCGATGATGTTACTGTAAAGACTAGACTTATGAAACAAAGCTAAAACTTGTAAAACTAGGAAAATGTGCCAGTCTTTGAGAAGAGATCAGATGAACCAACCAGGCCACTAGAATTTTCAAGTTTTGGAGAAAAAGAGTACATGCGAGCAAATATGTAAACTAGAGGTACAGTCTCACACTACCTTTCTAGGCTATTTGGAATGGCAGCTTAGTGGAACTTGAATTGAATACCAAAGTAGTAAGGATATGTTGTGAAGTCAGTACCAGGGTTTGGGTGAACTCTACAAGGGCATAGTGGTTTAATAGTATGCCCGGACCACCAGTGTTGATCTTGGCTATAGCAATATCAGGTCAGCTATAAAAATAGAATACAGAAGATTCTGAAAGGTTTAGTACAAGGTCAAAGGTTCTCTATATAAGTGAACTGCTTTAAAGACTTAGTGGCCATGGCATATTTTTATTAGCATTGGCTAGGGTTGTTGATAGGCAGATGTAAATAGGTGGATACAAAAACAGAGTGTTTAAATAGGAAACCTACAAGTGGGTTTCGGTATAGCAGCTAATGTAAAACCTTCAGGCAAACTACTCAAATTAGACAATGACTAAAGTTGTATAAGTGGCTAGTTGTACATTCTCTCTATGATTGCCCTCTGTGGTTGTAAAGCAACTATTAGCCAAATATACTATTAATAAAATCCTGGGTTGCAAGTACTTATCTTAATATTTAAAAAAAAATAACTATATTCTTTAAAAATATAGTATTATTTAAATCAACCAATACATATTATAATTATACAAATTAATTTTTTTGCTAAAAAATAGCTTTAATTACTTAAGTTACAATATATAATAAATAATATCTATTCACTATTAGATGCATTTGAACCTTTTTGATATTTTTCATAATTACTATTATTATTGTTATACTATTGTAAATTATTGAATAAAATTGATTATACAAAGAATATTGCATAAATTATTAATAAAAATTAAGAATATTGAGCATAGCAATATATTATAATAGTACTATATTCAATACTCTAAATACAAATATATATTACTAAAAAATATTACAATTTTTATATTAAATATTTTTTAATAAATTTAATTTTGGTAATTTCAAAATCAAACATGTTATATAAGACTACATGTATAACAGCATATTAATTTTTATAGAATTTCATCTAAACATCTTTTTGGCAACTAATTAAAGGTATGTTTTTTCTTCTTCTTTAACTATTGTATTCAAGTTTTCAAGACATCATTGTACTTTATCACTTAACTTTTAGAAAGCTATTTCAGTTTTAAAGCTTTTTAAATTAATAACTGTTAAAAATTTTTTCTTAAAAATATATTCAAATTCAGAATAATAAAAAGTTCTAAATAACACACTATAATACTTATAAGACTCAATACTAATCTATATTTAAAATAAATAATAATAAAGAATTAAAAGTAAAAAAAATATTAACTTTTTTTAACAATTACTTAGACACAAAATCAGTGAAAAAGAAAATTAATTTTCTGTATAACTGCAATAGAAAACATCCTAAACAACACTAAAGAAAAGTAATAGCAATAAAAAAAAGTATCAAGCAAAGAGCACTGCAAGTTTTAGCAAAATAGTTATAAGAGAAAATCAAGTTTTTTTAAAAAAATTTAGCAAGAAAACAATAACTGTAAGTGATTGCTAATAACTCTGTATGTAGATTTGTTTATATTATATAAACAATATATACAGCTTAGACAAAACAAACGTATGCAAAATACTAGACTAGAATAGAATAGACAAGCCAATTGTGAAATAGTAGACAAACAAGCTATAACAAAAATATATAATAGAATACTTTAGAAAAATAAAATTATAAAAATAAATAAAAGCCTTTCTGAAAAATATAAAGAAACTTTACAAGTAATTTTTATAAAAAGTGCATACTGGGCTATGAATAGCATATATAACAAAATTTTTTTTAATGAGACAGGCAAAACATACACAATGCCAAATAGAGAAAACAGAATTGTTACAATGTTTACAAACTATGACCCAAATAAGGTGACTCTTTTATGATTAACAAGAGAAATATTATAAAAGATAAGAAAGAACAGCCTAAGAAAAAGCTAAACATAAGCATAAAAAACTGAGACTTGATAATAAAAGTAGAAAAAAAACAAATACAGCATAACTAAAATAAAAAACAGCAAGTAATAATAAAAAAAATGAAGAAGATAGAGGTAAGTACAGAAAGAAATAGCAAACTGCTAGTTAAATCCACCATCTAGAAACCAGAAATTAAAAAACAAAAAAATATAAACAAACAAGAAGATATAAAAATAAACAGCAAACAGTCAAGACAAAACATATTAGAAGAAAAAAAAGAATAACAAAAGAAAAAAAAGCAAGAAACAGAAGAAAAAATCAATATAATAAAAATAGCATTAGAACAGAGTATATGAACACCAAGCAAAAGAAACTGTAATTAAAACAACAGTTTAATTACTAATATACTAGCATATAATGTTTCTGGCAAAATAGATAAAAAACTTATAAAGTTCATTAGATAGTTTTTAAAAAATAACATATATCTGAATGATATTAAAAAAGTATTCAAAAGAAGAAATCTTTGAATAAAAGTAGTTTTTGATGGTAAATATAGCAAAGATGAAGCTATACAAAGAATTAGTAAAAAGAAAAGTAATTAGTACAAGATAATATTAAAAAATAAAGCAAAGAAAGAAGACAAAAAAAAAACAAAAGTCTATAAGAAAGAATAACAAAATAAAGAAAGGTATACAATAAACTTTAGAAAGAAGAAGTCTGATAAAAGTAAGAACAAAAGAAATTTGAACAATAACAGATATGAAAAAAATGAAAGATCTAACAACATGATTTATCTGACAATTTGAAACTTATTAATTAATATAAACAAAAGAAAAGTAGAGTATATTTGCAAAAAAATCAAAAATGTGCAAATAATATGCATCAAAAGATTCAAGTACAAGACTTTAGCAATAATTCAGACACAAAAAATTAAAGAAAAACATTTCATAGTCACTAACAGCAGACAATAATAAGCTGCTAAAAATAACAAGAAGAAAAGAAGATTATAAAGCAAAAGAATAACAGTAAAACTATACAGTAAAATTAACAAAGCTATCTGAAAATGCTTTAGAAGTTTTACTATTGTGATGTCTAAGAAGTAAAGAAACAAAGTCTGTATACATTTTATTAAACTGAAATAAAAACTAAAAAAAACAGCAATAATTATATTTATAACAGAGAAAAATATGAAAGCAGCCTAATCAAAACCAATTATGTATAATAATTTTTAAGTATACTAAGTAAATAAAAAGAAAAAAGAACTAAGAAGAAAAAAAGATGCTAGAGAAAAAAGAAGAAGAAGCTAGAATAGTTTAGTCAAACCTCTAATACAAATGAAAATAGAAACAAAAAAAAGATCATTAAAACAAAATGTATACAAAAGAAAAAAGAAACAAAACAGATTTAAGAATAGAAAACCAAATAATAGAAGAAGAAAGTATCAACCAAAACCAAAATACTAAAAACTAAAAAAAGTATAGAAGTATTAGCAAAAAAAGAAAAAAAAAACTTTAAAAAAAAGACTAATAAAAACAAAACTCATTAGCAAGGAAAAGATATATACATAAAAAATATACTAGGATAAATTTTGAAAAAATTAGAAAAATTAGAAAAAGTAAGAGATCCAATATAGAATAATTTAGCCCAGACACTCCTAAAGGCACCTTAATTGAAAGTATGAATATAAATAAGAGAATTGAAAAGTTTTTACAAAATAAGAGAAAAGCTTTTAAAAAAGCAAGAAAAAGTATAACCTTTTATCTAAAAGAAGAAAAGAACAAAAAAGAAAAAGAAAAAGAAAAAAAAAAAGTGTAAAGATAGAACAAAAGCAGTTAAATAAGAATTAAAAAAAGATAGAAAAGAGATTAAAATAGCATGTCACAATGTTAATAAACTTAAAACCAGAGGCTGAAAACTCAAAGGCTGCTGGGCTAAACAGAAGAAAAAGAATTATAATACTAGAAATTACAGAAATAAATCTTATAGAAAAAAAAAAAAGATTTTTAACACATATTGCAAATAGTAAATATGTAAAATTTTGGTTAAGCATAGAAAAAGAGAAGAAAAAAGGCTCTGGTATAGGTATTTTGTCAATGAACAATAAAAGAAACATGTTAATGCTATTAAAAAGATAAATAAATATATAATAGTACTTATACTATACTTTAAGCAATTGGATTTAGTAGTCCTAGAAGTTTACATACCACTAAACAACAAAGCAATAAGAAAAAGTATTTAACAAAAGATAGTAGAAATAATTGCTAAAAAAAAAAAACAAATACAGATAGTCATAATAAATAATTTAATTATATAGCAAATAATGTATTAGACAGACAATAGTGCAGTAGCAAATTTTAGAAGAATACCCATCTTCGATTAGATAAAGAAACAAGACTTTAGTAACATTTATAGAAACACATATCCAACAAGCCAAGAGTATACATAATCAAACAGAGAAGTAGCAACAAGAATTGACTATATATAGGTATTAGAAAAACTAGCCTTAGGTTTACAGAAAACAGAAATTGAAGAAGGAGAAAAAATTATTAAAAGTTATCATAATATATTAAAAACAGAAATATGAATTAAATATATGACAGCAATAAACAGAAAAGCTGAAGTTAAAAGAAAAAAACAATTAAGAACATTGTATCTATATAATCAAGTGACAGATGAAGATTGGAAAAATTATATACAAAAGTTGCAAAAATGACTAGAAGTCAAAGATGTACTAAGAAATATTCAAAGAAAAGAGCAAAATAAAAGAGAAAGAACAGATAGAATAAACAGCATTTGGAATGTAATAAAAGAGAAAGAACAGATAGAATAAACAGCATTTGGAATGTAATAGAAGAGGCAATTATTATAGCAGCTAGCAAACACATATCCAAAAAAAAAATATATAATATAATGTCAAACAGAAAAAATAGTCAAAAAGAACAATATCAAGAAAAGAACATTGAAAGCTATAAAGGTTAATCAACTATGCAAAAACAAGAAAAGGCCAAGAAGTAACAGAGGAAGAAAGAAGTGAAGTGCAAGAAAAACTTACAAGTACTAGATAAAAAAGAAAATGCAAAATTACCAAAACTTTATAAACAATGGTCAAGTGTCTGAATAGAAGACATGAAGGGTTAATAGAAATTGGTACAAAAAAAAATAAAAAAATAAAAACAAAGACAAAGAAGACAAATAGAAAAGAATATGGACAAAAGATATAAAATAATTAAAACAGATTAAGAAAAATAATAGATAGTCTTTTAAACAAACTTTACAAAAAGATAATGCTTGACAGATTTATCAAACAAAAAAAAAAGACAAATCTAGTAATAGAACCAGATCTAGTCAAAGCTAGAATAGCAGAGCATTACAAGAAACAATTTAAAAAAAAAAAACACTAAACTAGAAGAAATATCAAAAAAATAAAAAGAAGTTTACAAATTACAAGAATATATTAAAGAAGAATAGTATATAGAAGTTAAAAAAAAGATTAAAAAAAAGAAATAGAAAGAAGTACTAAGAGAACTAAAAATTGGAACAGCTTCTGATATATCTGGCATAAGCAACATACTAATCAAATGAGTAGAAAAAAAAATACAAGAAACCTTTAGAGCTTTTGCAGATCTTGTTTAGAAGTAGAAGAAATTTCAACCAAGTAGAAAATAGCACAAGTATATTCAATACTAAAAGATGTAGAGTAAAAGTATAGCTTAAACAATATTTGACCAATAGCACTAATTGAGACTTTCAGAAAAATGATAACAAAGATAATAACAAAAAGACTTGCCAAAATATTTATAGAAAGAGAAATAATCAAGAAACCAAACTATACAGACCTTTCAGGAAATTCTACAGAGCAATTAGTACATATTCTAAATATGATAATGAAAGGACAAAAGAAAAAAACAAAGAAGTATATTTACTTTTGCAAGATATGAAAAAGGCATTTGACTCAGTTTCACTCAAAAGTCTTGAATTAGTACTATAAAGAGTCAAGATACATAGAAAAATAATAAAATATATTTTAAATCTTTTTTATAAAAAACAATTAAGAATAATTACAGTCTACAATTTAATAGAAGGAATAATAGCAGAAGATAAAATAGACTAAGGTAAAGTAATATTATTAATATAATGCCTCTTCTACAACTTATTATTGGAAAGAATATAAAGATGAAAGTTTAAATTATACAGTTAAACAACAGATTAAAGAAGAAATGCAGTGTAGTAATATTATGGGATATTACCAAGCAGCAATTACATATATAAATAACATGATCTAAATTGCAAACAACAAAAAACACCTATTAGAAATATTAAAAATAGCAAAAAAGTTTTTTAAAATAAATGATATAAAAATAAATAGAGCCAAGTTAAAGTTAATAATAATAAATAAGAAAGACAAAAAAGAGAAGAAAGAGAGTTGAATCCCATAGCTTACTTGTTAAGCTCACATTCTCTACAGACAAGTTCAACAGTTCAATTCTGGCTAAAGATAAAATACTTTATAACCAAAAATAGAATCTATAATTAAATGTGAAGCTCTGTGAAAGTCCTAGTAAAGGTAAATATTTAATCTAAAGAATTTCTGTAAGGAAACTGGTATGGCAAAGTGCAGGCATTACTATAATAAGAAATGTGAAGAATGTTATTAACATTTGTAGAATGGATTGGCCTTATCTAATATAAAATTACCTTTGGTATTATAAATTCAAATAGGTGTAGTTGTGAGATTTACTTCTATTTAGTAGAGTTTGCATTGAGAATAAAGTAGCCCTAAGGTCTGTTATTAAAAAAATTAAGTGATATTACAGAAAAAATATTGAAAATCAGAAACTTTAAATAGAGAACCCATATGCAGATTTCAGATATAGCAATTAGTAGATAATTTATAAGCAGAACCTTTAAATAGATAATAACTAAAGTTGCACAAGTAGCTAATTGTAGTCTTATTAATATGCAAAATGCAATATTTTTCTACAATATTTGTAGGTTGTAAGTCTTAATAAAAGATCACAAACCATAAACATCACTTTTTAAACCTGAAAAAAAAAATATTTGGAAGAAATAAAATAATAAAGAAACCAAGAAACAAGATAGTTCATTTTTTAGAAATCTGATTTAATAACAGAATGCAAAAAGTTCTAATTAAGAAAAAGGCAAAAGAAATAGTAAGTTAAATGATAAAAGACCTTAAGTACAAGAAGATGACAATAAACCAGATAGTAAACATAAACAATGTAATAATAATATCAAAGTTAAATTACATATTGCAATTAATAAAAATATCAGAGAAAGAGATAAACAAAGTATACCAACTAATGATATGTTTAGTAAAACAAAAAAGCAGCTTATTAAGAACACTAGAGAATTGCATAATATAACACAAGATCTAGGCAATTGTGGAACATTGTGATAGGAACTAATAATAAAACAAGTAAAAGGTCTATTAGCAAGACTTAATAAAAAAGATGAATTAGGACAGTTAACAAAATTAAGAAAAACACTAAGTTGCCAAAAAGCAGGATTAACTGAAGCCATATGGAAACTAAAAAAGCTACCAGAAAATAGAATATGTTAAAAAAACAACCTAGTCTGTTTAACAATAGTCAAAGCAAAAGAGTTAAGAATAAGCATAGGTACAAAAAGTGAGCTATGTACAACAAGCAACTATAGTCACAAAATAGTCAAGCTATTAAAGACATGATAGTAAAAAAAAAGTAGAGCCAAAAATAAATGTGACAGGCTTAATATATATAAACCAACTACTTGATGCAAAGGATGAAAGACTAATTACATAGCAGCAATTTAAAAGTTATCAAAATTAATTGACCAAAAGCAAAAAAGCAGAATGCTTAAAAAAATAAAAGCCAAAGTGCTAAATAAACCAGAGAGCAGAAAGGTTAAAGAACTTTTCAAAACAGATGAATATAATATATAAGCAATAAAGATTAAGTAGAAAAGTCTGTCAAAAGATAGAAAAAAAAGAATAGATTATATATAGTGCAAATAATAACAGACAATTAGAAAAAATAATTAAGAAGAAAAAGAAGAAAGTACTAATAAAACATTGGCAAATGCAAAGTGTAAAGAGTAATTTATCAACTGAAATTAGCAAATGCAATAGATATATAAGTGAAGAATAAATATTAAAAAACAGCTGTCAACAGTAGATAAGAATCAATAACAAGATAAAAGTAATTTTAGACATACTAATAGTAAAAAACAACAATGTAATTAAAACAGTAATAGACTAATTAACAGGTTATACAAGAACAGAAGAGTTAAAAAAATCAGGACTAAAGAACTTAGAAATAGAGCTAGCCAGAAAGCAAAAGTTAAAAAAAGATAACATATAAGAAATAGTAAAAACTTTCAAAAGAAATATACTAAAAAACAAGAACAAGTACATAATATATACTGATGGTATAGCAAATAAAAAGAATAAAGAAGAAGTAACAGGTAGAAACATGGATATAGAATAGATGCAAACAAGTAAAACACAAGACTGGTTAGAAGAAAAGATAGCATTAGAAATAAAAAGGTGATCAACATTAACTGCAACCAAGTTATTAGTAATATGGTAGCAATTTTAACTATACCAAAAGGGAAAAAGATAAAAATATTTACAGATAATAATACTGCAATAAGAAATATTAGCAGAATGTTAGAATGCACAAATAGAAATAGAATTCTCAAGAGAAAAAATGCATTTTGGATAGTAAAGATAATTGACTTAGTTAGAACAAAAAATGTATAAATAGAGTAGTTTAAGATGAAAAGTTACAACAAAAACAGATAAAATAATAAAGTTGACAGCCTTGCAAAAAAAGAAATAGTAAGTATATATAGAAAAAGTTAGTTGCAAAAAGATAGAATACTGTTTAAAGTAAAAAACCAAATGAATAGATATGCTAGCAAGACTTTTATGCAAGTTAGTAACAAATGCCAGACTAGATGCAGAGTAGAGAGAAACAATAGTAATCAAGAGTCTAGAACCAGTAACAGAAGTAATAATTTATAACTGGATATATTTTTGAAAAAGACTGAAGTTAACCAAATAAGTGCATTGTACAACAAGAAAAAGTAACATAAGAAGAAGCACATTTATAAAATATATATTGTATAAACTTTTGATATTAAAGAAACTTAATTAAAGAAGGTCAGATTTATATATAAACACAGAATGCCAAGTATGTCAAGATAAAGTCAAAAAAACACAAAGGTATCTGGCAGTATGTAAAAGACAAGCAAGCCTTTAGAAGAAAATACAGAAAGTATCTATTATAACAGCATGGAAAGGTCTAAAAGAAGAAAAAAAAACTATAGTTCCATCTTATGTATTATATAAAACACTTTTTGGAAAAACAAAAGAAATAGAAATAAGAAAAGCATTAATTAAGAACCTAATTTCAAAAACAACTCAAAACAGACTAGTAAAGTTTTTAGATACAAAAACAAAACAATGATTTGTTAATACATTGGCAGAAACAGTCTGGAATATCTTTTATAAGCAAGTCTGAAGAACATGATATAAAAAAGTCAATGAATAAGAAAAAAAAACAGAAATAACTAGTAAAATAAAAAAAGAAATTTAAAAGAAGAAAAAGAATATAAGCAAAAGAAAAAAGACTAGTTAGCAAGAAGTAACAAAGAAAAAGGAGAAAGTAAAAAAAAGAAAAAGTTAATTAAAGATGAAGACAAAAAGACAATTTTGAGGCTTGTCATGAAAGCAAGAAAACTCTTTTATTATAAACTTTAATGCAACAGGTTGCACTTAGACATCATTAGGATAGCTAAATAGTGCTAAACTTAGTTGTTAGATACATCTATATAATTGTAATAGTAATTTCAAAAATCTTAATAAAGTACTAGCATGATTACTTAAGTTAAAAAAAAATAAAATAAAAATAAAAAAAGCTATTTGTTAAATTATATCACTTACAGACTTTTTAATTTTATTAAACAAAGCCTTCTATTTGGCAACTTTTTAGTATTATTTCATTTTATTTAAACAAAGAGCTTCAAACTCTTATCAAATAGTTTGTTTATAAATTTAATTATTAGGATAAAACTAATTATTAATAGTGACTTTGATTTTTTGCTTTGCTTTTTTTTATAAATAAGATTAAAAATTTTAATAAAATATTATATAATTAATAGAATTCTAAGCAGCTATGTTGATATTAATCATTTATAATATAAAAATTACACAACAGATATAATTAATTTTATTTTAATATCAACACAACTTATTAGAATTCTGTTATTCCAACTAATAGTTAGGCTAATTTATTATAAAAATTAATATTAAATATTAGAAACTAATAACATAAAACTAATTTCTATTTAGTTGGTTTTGAAAAAACAAAAAGCAATTCTTTCTACAGATTATTTATACTAAAACTACAAAAATTATTTAATTATTTCTTAACTTTCTACTAAGTAAACATTATTTGGCTCTTTAAGTAATATTATTTAATACATTTTTCTTCTTTTAAACAGTTATGTTTTAAGTTTCAAAAACATTTGACTGTTAAGAAAAGTTAAAAAACTAGGATTTTAGTTTTTGTTTATTTTTACAAAATTTTATTAATTAAACATATCTTCTTATCTATTTAAAGTTATTTAGCTTATTGAGATAGATATTTTAATATATAATTTATTTAAAACAAATCAAAACTCATAGAGATACAAGTAAAAAGTAAAAACAAATCTTGCTTTTTGCAGATTTTTTCATTGGTATTTTAGAAAAACTTGCAGAGTTAACCTAGAAACTTTACTTTTTTGGTACTTATTAGAATTTTTTAAACATTTAATAAGCTTATCTGAAACTCATACATCTTTTAAAACTTTTCTAACTAGTCTAGAAACTTCTAAATTAAACAAATTTTTTTGTAAACCATGCTTAAGAATTTATTTTTAGAACAAAATGCTGAACTTAATAACAGTTGTATCTAATATTATTAATTTTGATAATTTTTATCAAAAGTGTCCTAAAAGCTTTAGTATTGGTATTCTTAAAAATGCAGCTAATACATCATGTCCCATCTCTGCAAACAAGCAATCAAACAATTGTTCAACTACAAAACTTAGAGGAGAAACTAAAAGTTGTCATTAATTTAAAGCATCTGAATTTAGTTCTATCATTATATGCTTTTTTGGAAAATTCCACATTTACTTTATTTCAAATACTAACCAAATTTACAAACAACATAAAGTCATCTCTGTTAATAAAAAAATCTAAAAATAAAAAATCTTTAGCAAATAACATTACAAATTCTACTGAATTTATCTCACTATTATCTACAGAATCACCCTTATCTACTATACACAATCATTAATATTCTAAATGCAACTTGCCTATTTTTTACAAAGAAATAAATAATCAACATTATCTGATAGCAAACACAATATTATATAATAATAAACCTTATTACAAAACATGTACAGATATTCAATAACCTATCTAACAATTAAGCTCTTCTTTTATATTTATACAAAAACTCTAACAATCAATTCAATCATACAATTCATTAGCATCTGAACTTACTTTTATAACATTATTTGCTAGTAATACTAGCAATTAAAATGTTATGAACTTGAATAACAATACAATTAACAATAATAACCAACAATTATTACATTTAACAAATAATTACAATAACAACAACAATCTAATAAACAATAACAATAACAGCAAACACACCTAATACTAACAATAACCAATAAGTAGCTGTGTGACATTGTCATGCAAAACCAGGAACAGAAGGTGGATTTTCAGATCGAAACTGCTTTCGTCATAAATTTTTTGTTTGCTTAACTTTTATAAGTTTTATTTGCAAGTTTAGATTAGATTATATGCGCAGTAGGTCGAATACTAACTATGTTATTTAGATGGACTTATATGCAGTTCAGATAGATTAATATTAGTGTGGTATAGATGTAGCATTCTTGCATTTATGTAGTTTTTTTAAAATAAATTATTTACTTTCGTTGTTATTTTATTTCATATAACTGATAAATATAATAAATATTTGTTAATGGGTGTATTTAAAATAAATCATTTATACTATATTAATCCCATCATATTTTAGTTGGCAAATTTCATATTTGATTTGTTAAGTATCTGGATATTTTACATTCACAAGTGCAATTAATCCGTCCTTAGTATCTGAGGCACTTTATATTCTAGGCCTCTGAAAATTATGAGGAGTATTATAAAAGGGGCCTTTTGGTCTATGCTGTACAGTGATTTGTGATTAAATATAAGTGTAAAAAGCAGAAAATCAAGCATTTGATAACAGTAAGTAGGTTAGTAAAGTGATAAATGGTTCAATTCTTAAGTATACATATAAAAAATACATACCTTTAAAATATTGAACTTAGAATAGCTAAAATGAATGAATACAGTCTTAAATCCTAGCTCAAATATATACTTTATCTTCATAAGTGCACTTTTTTATTATTCTCCAAGCGTCTCTTATAAAAGTTGAGTCTTTATAAAAGTTACTTAAAGAGTTTTAACTGTAGTACAATTCTAATTAATTTAAGAATTATTATAATTTATCCAATAGGATTAAGACTGAGCTTTTTTTTTTGAAATTACATTTATATAAATTATTAAACATTGTATTTAACTTTCTTAAAAATATATGAATCTATACAAACATCTTAGTACTAATCACTTTACTTCTATACGATATAACAATATGGGCAGAAATTAACATTATCATTATTTAATAATCTATATTTAATAATCTAGAAAGGATAATTATCTGATACCAAACATCTAATTCGTAATTTTTTTTTTTCATGTGTCAATAAACAAAAAGCTTTATAGGTAAAAATCTAGAAATCACAAGACGAAGTCACAAGATTAGAACAACCAATCGGATCATTATTATTGCTCGATCAGAGACTTATCTTTATTACTAATTAAATGAAAAACATATGATGATAGGTCTGCTATCTCAAGACCCTACTGTACTATATAATTGGACTAAGAAAATGTGTAACCACAAACTCACTATGCTGGTCATTCACTATAGAAAATCAAATGTGTCCATCATCCCAAGGCACTACTGTACCATTAATCCAACTAAGGAAATACATAATTACAGGCTCACTACCCTGGACATATACTATAAAATCTAAACATTTAAGTCCATAACTATTGTAAGCCTTTATAGTAAAAAAGAGAATCAGGTACTAACAGTAATAGCGTTAAAGAAAATTTAACTTTCGAATGCACTAAATATGTATTGCACAGGTCCTTGAACTGCCAATGCAGCTGTGGAGCTTGATTTTAATGTTCTTGCACTGCCAAAACAGCCATGGAGCCTAACTAATAGGTCCTTGCATTGCCGAAGCAGCCGTGGAGCCTAACTAAGAGGTCCTTGCACTGCCGAAGCAGCTGTGGAGCCTAACTAAGAGGGCCTTGCACTGCCAAAGCAGCCGCGGAGCCTAACTAAGAGGTCCTTGCACTGTCTGATTAGCCGCGAAGCCTCTCTTTACCAATACAGGACTTACTAGCAAAAATTTAAACAACTGCTAAAAGAACAGAAAAGAACAGAAACGTCATTAGGGATGGAATAGAGGGAAAAGAGCCAGCCTTAACACAAGGTGAGCAATAGTGAAAAGAAAGATAATCTACTAACAACCTCTAAAATCTTTAAATAACCATTTACTGGACAAAGGTGTTTCATGCCTACATAGGAGACCCATACTTCTTACTTTACAACAATGACTTACCGCAAACTTATAAACATAATATCATCATATGTAATCAGGCCACTATATCATGAAAAACCTGGTTAGAACTAGTGAACTATTAACTAATTACAACTATTTCATAAAAGGCTAAACAATATATTTCTCGTGATCTGAGTCCTCTGATCTCGCAATAATGATCACTTTGTCACTTCGTTGACAAGCTTTTTAAAAAGAAACACATCATTTTAGATGCCTGTTGTGAGTGGTAGGAACTCATACAGGGGAATCTCCAAGATTCCGGGTTGAAACCATCGAATTTAGCTTAGCATTTAGTTAGCATTTAGTAATACAAAGTTAACCATTTCTGAGCCAAAATTATCAGCTAGGCAGCTTTACTTAATGAGTGAGCTATGGTTTAATTAGCAAAACTTTTAGTGATTTTGGGCAAAATTAGTTAATTCCAGCATGCCAATCATGATTCTAAAGTATTCCAACCCAGAATTTTGAGAATCCTCCTTTATGAGTTTAGCAATAGGATAGTGGTACCAGGAGCTTATTAAAGAAGATGATCAGTGTAGTGCAGTAACAAATAAACAGCTATGTCGATAACCTACCTAACGGCATATATGCTGTATTTGCTTTATAACATGTATTCTATGCATCAGGTGAATAATGTATATTGGTAGGATCAAGGGTATAATTAAAATAATCAGTATAAACATTATCGTCAGCATAATTAGCATAAACATTATAAGTAGTATAAGAGGTATATTATGAATAAAGTGTATAATATGTTCTATGTAAATGAAAGTATATAATAAAGGCTTTGAACCCTCCAAAAACAGATCAGTTAGTGCTTATCATAAATTCGCTCCTAATAATTCCCTGCTTAATTTTATAATAAAAACTATACCTACAATCATAACTATACACTCGCCAAATATAAGCCCTTTCACCTATGTCACTGTAACTATACTCTACATTGTATGTTGTACAAACTCTGCTCCTAGTATCCTCAAAAATAGGCAATAAGGCTAGAGGCATAAATTAAACTAGAAAAAATCAAGTTAAGAATCGTACATATAAAAAACCAAAGCCACATTAAAAAATAGCAGGTATTTTCAATTAAAATGACAAGGAGATGAGGAAATTCGACACAATAGAACTAAAATTTTCATCATATGAAAACTAAATTAACAGTCTAACAAACGAAAAAAATAATCTAGTATATAGTGATACAAATAACTCTAAATAAGTAATTCAGATAGAGGCATGATAAAACAAGAAAAAAGTGAGTTATGAACTAGAAATGTCACAAAAGCTGCAATAAAAAATAGTCAGTTTTTACAATAGGAAACTAAATTCATTGTACAGTATGCGATGGTTGATAAATTTATTCGATCAAGTATCAAATATTATCTTATTAAACATCGAATGATGAATAAGCCAAGCTTACCAACTCATTACAAGATTTAGCATACAAAGTGATACATACCTTTTAAAGTAAAGTTTGGGGTGTTACCAAAAGTCACAATGACAGATCATCCAATCATATGTCAAGAATCGCACACATCATTTTACTCTCTCATAAACTATACTCTATGTACATAGTACACTGTTCCTGGTAAAGCCATAATAATAAATAGTAAGGGCCCATGTTCATATCCATGACTAAATAAGAAAGTCTAAACACTTTAAAATTCAAGCACAATATCGATGCAAAAAATTTATATAACGCACAAATTCATAAATCATGAGATAAAGTCATAAAAAAGCACATCCACATCTGAATCGCCTATAAACCATACACTATGTTGTATGTTGTACAAACTTCATTCCTGGTATAGAAAAAAAAATACTATGAGGCACAATAAACAATTCTAACGAAATCATGCCTAAAACCTGATGCATATATAATATATATAAAAGCCACATAATAAATCGAATAATATAACGATGTAATCGTAAAATGGTAAGTCAATTGCTAATTGGTCGGATCTCTCATGTAACCTTTAGGCTCGGTAAATCGGGTCGAAAGAGGCGTGTTAGATTTGTCGAGTGGTTTGTCGGAAAAGGGGTCGAATCTACTGATGCAGGATAGATCGGGTTGGAGTTAGTTAACTGCACTGGTGTACTTTTTAAAGAGTCTCAAATTAGAGATGGTTTATGTAACAAATGATTGTATTTAATAAAGTTATTCGTGTAGTAGTATTTTAACAGTAGTTTTATTATAGGTAATGAGGTGTTATATGTGTTATATATTTGTTGTCAAGGGGGAAGTTATCCTCCCAAAGGGCCTGTTTGGCCTTTATTTATAATTATAATTATCTATGTACATTATGCGATGGATATGACTATATCACTGATACTATTAATTAGTCGTATCCTATTGATACTTTCCTTCCACTCGATCACTACTATCTGCCACATTCGATGTATGCGTTACATGCGACTGATCAGTTGCATGCGATAAATGCGACGAATATGACAGATGCAATCAATGCCTTCCCTAATTAAGTAATATCCCACCCGAACGGCCAGGGTCCATTTGGGTCCCACAACGATAACACAACAAGAATATTACAGTATGGTAAATTTAGATAACGATCATCATCACAAATGCATGCACACAAAGTCACAAGGTATAAGCATCCAATCAAATGCCTAGAATTGCGAACTTCACTTAACTTGTTATAAAACTATACACTCCATATTTCATACTTCATTCCTGGTACAAATAACCAAAGCAAACCCAATATTTGACTGACTTGCCAACTTTCTTGTAACCAAAGAAATGAAAGATAAATTACAATTGCAAACAGAATTTGTAAAAAAAATTTCAATTTTCTTAAACAACACTATATAACTTTAAATTTGAAACTGAAATCAAATCTAAAATTGGTAATCATTTAGCTTTTAAAGCTAGCTTTTATTATATAATCTGTAAAATAACAAGAGAAAGACTCCAATTTCTAGTTAAGTTTATTTACAAAAACAACCTAAATACTAATAAAGATATAACTATTCTTTTAATATACTTGAAGAAATCTTAAAAAAATTAATTCTTATATTCATTACTGTATTTTTTACAAAACATAACTACTCAAAAATATTTGCTTTATCTGCAACTATCATTTCTTATACAAGCCTAAACTAATTACAATTCTATATTAATCTTGCATGTCTTTACTTTTATCTTACAAAAACTACTAAGCTATTGACTATATTAAATTTGTTGAAGATATTTAACTTCAACCCAAAAGGTTTAGAATCTTATCTAAAGTAGTTAACTTCAACAAAGAAAAACAATATCTTACAATCAGCTCTAATAGCAATTTTAATATATATTTTAAATTTAATATTTCCAAAGCATTCTTTTTATAATTCTTAATATTTCATCTTTTAAAAACTTATTTGATTACTTTAAACAGTGTTTTAAACAATTTTTTTTACTAAATAATCACCAATTTACCAAATCTATAGATAAAACTAAGGTTTTCAATGTATGTAAATACCAATTTTAACAAAAATTTATTCTTAATTTTAAAGAAATCATGTTTATAAAACTAAGCTTTACAAAACCTAACAACTTACAAAATCATTATAATAAAACAATTAAATATACTAATCTTCATATCCTTTTCTATACAGATACTAACTACATCTACTTAGATAAAACAGAATAATTAAAAAAAAAAAAGAAGTTAAAGTTAACAATTTTGAAAAACAATCTTAATACTATGAACACTCTTCTCAACTTTTTAAAAACATTTTTCAAAAATCATATATTAACTTTTTTAAACAAAAAAATGAAATTTGACAACAACCCAAACTTGACTTTTCTTTATTTTATAAAAACAATAAATATAAAGCATCTTTCAACAAACAAATTCCAACTTTATTACTTGACAAGCTTATAAGTGATGTAAAAAACTTTGGTTACAAAACTAATAATATTTCAACTAACTTCAAATATCTTAACTATTATTTCTATTTATATTTAAATCTTTATCAAAATGGTATAGCTCAAAATTAAAATATAGATAAGCTTAATTAGCAACAAGCAATTGACTTCTTTACAACTAAACCTATTAGCATTAAATTTCTTAAAAAAATTTTAACTTTCTATCATTCTTGTAATAAAACACTTATCTATCCTTAAATTACAAACTATTTTTAAAAAATAGCCTATTTTGAGATAAACAAAATTATACAAGAAAATTTTAAATAAAATATGAAATATTACTTTTAATTATAGAATCTCTTTTTATTGGAGATCTTTTTAATAAACTTGCCTCCTACAATCTTTATAAATGCAGTTATTATCTTACCAAAAGATATATTCTTAGTAGTTGATAAGGAAAATAATGTAAATAGGCAGATGATAAAACTCATTTATATGGAAGGCCAGAATAATGATGATCAGATCCAATATACAGGACAGACTATAGTATTTTACACAGTGTAAAAGCCAAGTATATGGTGATTAATCCTGTAAAAGATAACTCTAAAAAATTATTTTCAACATTTTTAGGCTCTATGATCTTGATATATGTTTTAACAAATTCTTTCTTTATTATAACATACTTCTTTTTTCTCATAATCAAACTATCTAAACACTTATACAACATATTAATAAACATAACTACAATTAAAAAGTTACTAGTATTACATTCTTTGTTAATTCTACTTATAGTAAAACTTATATATATTTTCTTAATGACTTATTTTTGTCTAATCATATTATTATTTTCTCTTATCTTCTTTCTAAATTTTACAATCTTTCTCTTAAATTATATTCTTTTAACTCTATTTCTAACTTATTAGACTTATTTTTTGACAGCACTTTATCTTTACATCTACTAACAACTAGGCTACAAATCTTTATATTAACCCAAAACTTATATAATCTATATTTAAATATTGCTATATACAATGTTTAAGGCTTTAATATAACAACTAAAAAGAAAGCTTAGCAAAACTATTGTCTTTATAATAATATCAATATAGCATGTATTACTAAAACAAAAATTGCTAATAAGACTAATTTTAAGTTTTGCAATGACAATCATTTTATCTATTTTTAGGTCAATTTTGAAAACTCAGTAGAAAACACTGCTATTATGATTTGTAATCAACTTAAATCTCATATACATAATTGCCAAACATATTCTGATAAAACTATCACTTTAGATCTTTTTTTTAAAATTAATATTAAACTCTGTATTATAACAGTTTATCTTTCTTTTACTAATATGCAAATATATAATAAAACACAAAACACAGTAATTATATGTATTTAATAAGCCTATTAATTATATTTTCATCTAATTGTTTTTAAAGACTTTAATACACATGATAATATTTGTAACTCTTTATCTAAATTTCAACTTATTAACTACCTATACTAATTTAATATGTATGAATTTAAAATACATATTAACAACAAACACTATATATGATCAAACAATATTAGTCAAAGCTGTATTAACTACATTTAGACTAACTTATTAAACATGTAATTTTTTCTTTTATATAGACTTGATGACAGTAATACTTCTATATTAAGTAATCATTCTATTCTTCTCTCTTCTTGAACTTTTACTAAGGTATATAGTAAACTGCCACACTATAATATTGGTATTAGTTATAAATTTTTAATTACAAAACTATGTCATCAGAAAGTTAGACAAAATTTTCTAACCTTTGTTTCTCTAATCTCAAAACATACAATATTTCACTTAACCTAGAATATAAATAAGAGTATTAAAACCACCTGACACAAAATTGAACACTCAATCATTAATATTATAATACATTATATCTTTAACAAAAAATCATCAAACATAAATATAATCAGCAATACTCTTCTCATAGCATCTTACTTCATTTATTAATTAAAGAACTTGATCACTTAATCAATATTATAAAAGATTCTAACAACAATTTTAATATTAACTAAATTAATTCAAGAATTCAAAATATTAACTTAAGATCTCAATTCAATATTCCTATCCTTATTCCTCAATTAACTTTGTGATGGATAGTTATAATAATAATTTTAATAATAATTTTTAGTTTGAGTTAAATTATAGTTTACTTTTAATATGGATCAGATATTTAGTTTTATATATTGCAAATGCATTGACTTGAGAGTATTATGGTTTAAGAAAAGGGATTTCTTGTTGCTTTCCCCCTAGACAGAAAGCTCTTTATTTATAATAAAAGTATTGTTTACAATGGAGGTTAATTTTCTCTACATTATCTATTTACACTATATAACTATTAAAACCCCTATTCCTACAAAGAAATAGATGTTCTATATGCTATCCATCTACCCGAAGTAATGAAAGTAATAAATATAACAAAAGTAATAAAAGTAAGAAAAGTAAGATTTCATGTGACTAATTACTCGGGTAGGGGGTAGGGCTCGGTTATACTTTAATGTGTCTGGTTATTTGGCCAATGATCTTCTAATCATGTTACTTCATTATATAATTAGGATATTGTTTGATTATATTGTCTATTGTATCATTAAAGTAGCCGTAATTAGTAAATGGTCGGATTTTAATAAGTTTGTATTCCAGTAATTGTTTATGTGCATATATCGGCTTCTTTACAATGTAATAATTAAACTGTTGTTGTTTTAGTCATAGTAATGTGGTTTTACTTTTCAATCTTTTTGTAGTTGGTGATTTTTCTACTTTTTTCTGTTCTAGGGAATATTCTTAAATATTTTGTTTCATTAGCTTTAGTCAGCCTTTTCTTGATTCATGCTAAAAATTTATAATTTTCATTTAATATTTTCATTTCGTTTTTATAGAATTTTTCTAATTGTAGTATTTCTGTTGCTTCTAATAGATCACTATTGTTTATAGGATATTCATCTATTTTAATTGCTCTGTCCAATGTTGTTTGTTTTACATTGTCGTATTCTTTTTCTGAATCATATTCTTCTTGTGTTAGAGTTAATAAAGTGGTCATTAATAATTCATATGTTGATATATGTTCAAATATTGTTTCTAAATTCTTTTTTATTTCTGGTACTAGTAAAATTGTTTTGCTTGTTGTTTTGTATAAAAGTCAAAATGTTCATGTTTTTCTGGTTCTTTGTTTATAAAATGTTGTCCTTCTAGATAAGGGTGTATGAAAGTAATTATTTCTGATGGAAATCCGTGCTTTTCTTCTGTTGGTTCGTATATTGATCTTGCTACTTCTGAGGCAAATTTTTTTGTATTTCTAATCCTATCTCTTTGTAAACTTCTCGGATTTCTGTTACTATTTCTTTTTCATCTTCTCATGCATGTCCTCCTGATGAATCATAATATCCATGATATCTTTGAGTAATATTGTTTCATAGTCCTAAGAGGATCATTGGTTCAGGTTTAGTAGTAAATATTATTACGATTACTAATTTGATGGTTCTTCTTTTGGTTTCTGGTATTCTTGAGTTATCTCTCTCCATTTTGGATATTGGTTTTCACTTTTATGTTTTGCTAAGAGATAGTATTCTTTTTCTAATTTTTCTATATCGTAGCATCCTTTGTCTCTTGATTTTTGTGCTTCCTTTAGAAGTTCATGATTTGTATATTGTATAACTTCTTCTTGTAAGTCTTTTAGTTTTTGTTTTTCTCCTATAAGATCTTGTATTACTTGTTGGTCATATATTTCTATATCTTCAAGAAATTTATTTTGTTTTGGTATAAGTTTAATTTTAAATTTCTTTCTAATATTTTGATTTCATTTTTAGTATTTGTATAGAGTTTTTGTCTTTTGTTTAATTGTTCTTCTAGTTTTTTATAGAGTTCTTTTTGTTTTTTTTTAGGTGTTGGTGTCTTCGAAAGTTTCTCATTTTTTTCTTTTGTTAGGGAGAGGTTTTTCAAAAGTCAATATGGTCGGTCTGATTTATAAAGGTACCAATAAAATGATCTGTAATGTTGTAAGTCTCTTGTCCAATAAATTTTATTATTGTAATTTTTTATATTTTGTAAATTGGCTGAATATATATTAAAAGTGTCTTTTAATTCATTAAGAATATCTTGTTGAGTCTTTGTTTTGTTTCTCCAATTATCATGAAGCTTTCCTTCTAATGCTTTTTGTATTTCTTTTGCAGTTTTGTATAAGAGTCAAGATTGTTCTTGTTCTTTATATGAAGTGGTTGGTAATTTATCAATTCTTGATTCTTTAAGTTTTACTTCTTTATAGAGTTTTTCAATTTTTTGAGTTGCTTCTTCTAATTCTAGATTGATAGGGTTTTGTAAATATATTTCTTTGTCTTCTTTATATTCTTTAAATAGTTTATAAAAGAATTCAGTCATCAGCTCTGGCAATTTCTTTTGCTGTTTCTTTGAATATTTTAGCTAATTTGTAAGTGATATATTTAATTATTTCATATGTTGCTTCCTGTTTGTTATTGCTTTTTTTTAGCTCTGAGATTAAGTCAATATATCCTAATGGGAAAACTTTTTCTTCTGTTAATTTTCTTATTAAGTTTTGATAGAATAATTGTTGTTCTTTGTCTTTAAGCTCTAGTGCTATTTGTAGGTTTGCTACTATATTTTGGTAGTATAATGCTTTATTGTATCCTTTTTGAATTATTTCTTCAGTCATGAACAATTTTCTATTTGTATTTTCACTTCTGTTTCTTCATCTGAATAATCGTAATCATGGTTAGGATATTCTGATTGTTCTGTTCATTGGTATTTTCTCAGTTTTGCTCTATAGAATCTTGCAAGTCATTTGTATTGGTTTGCTATTTTATTTTTACTTTCATATTTTCTATGTATATAAATGTATTTTTCTGGTTGGTATTGTACTAGTGATAATTTACTGACTGCTTGTTGAAGTTTAATTAATTCCAAGTATCTTTCATTTGTAAATGCATTGGTTAGGTTCAATCCTTCTTTTTCTAGTTTGGGTATTTCTTTTTTTTTGATATATAATAGTATTTCTATAAATCTATTATAATATCCAATTATTTCATTTTCTATAATTATATTACAAGGTTCTGATAAATTCTTAATATAATGTATTGCAAATGGATCTTTTAGATCTCTTAATGTTATTTGTCCGTATACAATATATTTCTTATTGTGATATGTGATAATATGTTGTTGCTGGTTCATTAAAAGTCTGTTTGGGTTAAGATGTCAACTTTTCTTGTTGTTTTGAAAAATCAAATAGTTTTTAAGTCAATTCTTCTGAATCGTCTAGTATTTCTTCTTTGGATAACGCTCCTTCTATTATAAGGTAATCTTCAAGTATTTCTAAGATTAGGTTAATTGTTCGTATTAGGTATGGTGGTAGAATTCATCCTAATCGTAGTCTGATGTTAAGACTAATGTTTGTTATTAGTTGTTTAACATTATTGAGTTCTTATAATACTTTTGCTCTTTCTGAAAGATCAGGGTATACTTTTTGTATTAAAGTTTGGTTTTTGTAAAGGTTGTATGCAAAAGTTTTTGTTAATTGTAATGCTGCTAGAATGATTCCAATTTTAGGTTCATTAGAGGGTTGGAGTCGATGTTGTTGTCTTTGTGTTAAAAAGATTAATTCATGTGTTATTTTGTTAATTGGTCATTGGTGAAGTATTTCTTTTTCTGTGTCAATACTTCTTGTCACTATGGTGTTTGTTGAATGATTATTATATCTATGATCTGTTTGTAGATATCTATATTTGAATAATGATCTATTTATTAAAGGTGTTGTCAAACTAGAGTTATTAAGTTATCTAATAATGGTATTATTATATCCTTTGTTGAAGGTGGCCAATTAGGTATTTCTTTTTGGCTTTCTTGTAAGTTAGGGTTATTTGATAGTAATGCTTCAAATAAGTTTTCTATTACTGTTTTAATTGCTTCAGGTGTCTCTTCTGAATCTTTTCTTATTGTAAGAGTTTTGATATTGTTGTATATTGAATCATTGCACCAGTTTATATCTTCTTGTTTTATAAAAGTATATTTTAATGATATGGTCACTTTGAATTGAACACAAATGCTAATGATTTCGTATAAAAGTGTTGTATTGGTGGTCATGCAACTAATTCTTGGTCAATTTCTTGTTCTTTAAGTTCTTCTTTATGCTTTGCTATTAATTGTATTCCAGTAATATCATCTTCTAGTGTTAATGCGAATATTTTAATAAGATTATATTTTTCAGTGATTGCGTAAATATGAGAATATTTCCAATTTTCTTTGACATATGAGAAATACATTGTTTCTAATTCTTTAATCAGTTCTTTGAGTTGTTTATGATTTTTGCAATATTCTATTTTTTTAAATATTTCAGTAGTTTCTTCTGTATCTTCTTATAAGTAATCTTTTTATTTATAGTAAGAAAATGCACTTATTAATGCATGTACTACTTCTTGTTCTGGTGATAAGGGTGTATCATCTTGTTCGTTTTCTGTTTTTATGATTAAGAAATTAGTTATTCATACTTTAAATAAATGATGTTGTGCTATATAATGGTCCTTTTTAATAATAATATGATTTTCTTCTGGAATAGTGCTCATTTATTCGAGTTATAGATTAACTCTTTGATTTTTTTAATAGTATTTTGAACGAATATTAATAATGAGAACAAGTGTTGTTTTGATCCTTCGATTAATACTGGTTGTAAGTCAATCAGTTGATCTCCTATATGTTGTTCAAAGTCTTTTAATAATCCTAAGTTAATATTAATATGATTGATAGTGTTTTTAATCTTTTGAGGCCTATATTTGATTTGATATGTTAATAGAGGTTTAGTATCTTCAAATAGCTCAGTTAAGTTTCTTTCTTGTGTTTGTTTAAGAATATTTGATTCTAAAGTTGTAAAATAATTGAGAATTATTCCGTATTCTTGGTGTGCTTCTAATCCAATTTGCTGTTCAATAGGGGTTGCTGTTATAAAGTTGAAGAATTTATTTATTAAGTTATTAAAGTACGTTTCTTCATTTGGAAGATTTTGTTTGGATTTTGGTTCTTTCTGTTCTCTAGTGGATCCTTTATGTGGTCTTCTTTTCTTTGATTTCTTTTCAAAGATACAGTTAATATTTTCCTTGATATAAAAGTTACAATTATGTTGTCCGTTTGGTATATGGCAGTGGGTTTTCTTTATTTTACAATTGTCACAAGCGTTTAATGAGTAGCCATATGGTGTTCGGGTTCTGAACATTCACTTGTTTCAGTATCTTGTATTGTATCAAGTTGGTTATCTAATTCGGTATGATTATACACTTCATTTAGAGATCTGAAGATTTCTTCAGCTTCCTTTATTGCTTGTTTAAGAACTTGTTTTGCTTCAAATATTTTATCAAGAACTTTAGTTTTATCTTTAACTTTAAATTTTCTTTTACAATGTATTTCTGCTAGTTTACAATAAGTACAAAGTATTTTGAGATCACAAGATAATTCTTTTTGTATACAATATTTGCAGGTAGTATATCTTTTTCGAATCTTTGTTTTATATGTCTTGGACATGTTAAAGGCTAGTCCTCAAGCATGCCTTTAAATAATTATTTCTTATCTTTAAATGTTACACTAATATATAGTTTATAATGCTAAATATAGTAATATTAAATATTAATTCATGATAGAATATGTTAAAAGTAAATAACTAGTAAATATTTAGAAATCGCTAATATGTTCTTCTATTACTGAAATTTGGGTATTAGGTGTTTGATCTCATGTATTATTGTAGTTTTCATATTGTTTCATTTTATTAACAATATGTTCATTGAGTACTTTAATGAATTTGGGGTCATTTGGGAAGGTCTTGATTTTATTTTTCAAGGTTTCTTCTTCTTGCATTCTTTTAGTATTGGTATAATGAAACTGTTGTACTTTATCTTTGTAATAAAGTGTTTCCAAATTATCATATTTACATTTGAGTTGTTCATTGCATGCTAAGCTTTCTGCTAATAATGTTTCAGTATATTTTGCTTGTTCTGCAAGAGTCGTTATTACTTTGGTTTGCACTTCAAATTTCTGATTTATTAAGTCAAATACTTCAAGTTGATTATTTTCTATAAACTTGAGACATTGTTGGACATTAAATAATTCTAATTCTAATGGTGTCATTGAGTTAATCAATTCTTCTTCTAGAGTGTCTTCAGTCAAATTATCGATTTCTTCTTTAAAGTCAGAGTTAGAGAATGCATTTTGTAATTTCTGTAACAAGTTTCCAAGTGGTTGTTCACTTGTATTCAGGAAACTTTCTTCTTTAAGTTTTTGTATTCTGTTAGGTTCAAATTTATGTTTTTCTGGGTTATAATATTCATAACATTGTTGTTCAGTTAATTCTTCTGTTTTAAATATACAGAAGCATTCTTGACAAACTTCTGGTAACAGATCTTCTTCAATTCCAAATTTTACATATTTGTTTTCTTGTAATTGTTCTTGTAACCTTTCTTCAGTATATTTTGGTGGTTTCCTGTTATCTAAGATCTGAGTCATTATATCATCTAGAGTTTTATTAATAAAGTCTTCTCTATTTCTTTGAAGAATTGTGATTTCTTGGACATGTCTATTAATCGTTTGGTTATATACTCTTGGTAGAGGTGTTACAGTTTCGTCAGATTTTACAGATTCATCATCAGCACTATATCTATCATTCCATTCGTCATTAACGTGGCTTGCAGTCACATTAAGATAATTAGTGGATTTATAATTTATATTTTGGAATTTCTGCAAGAGGGTGACAAGTCTTTCGATTCGTGTTTCATTAAGAGGATATTGTTTTCCTACTGGTTTGGTTGATCTAGTTCTTCTGGTAATTCTTTTAAGAATATTATAATTTTTGTTCCAATTCAGTTCAGTATAAATCATATAAGCATATTTTTTTTCAAGTAAGCAGAAATAATAAATAGAATTTGCTAAATGGTGTAATCTGTTAGTTAAGATCGGTCTTTCATAATACTTGCAGGTAAGGAATTTTTCTTGATTATTAAAATATGTCTATACTCTAATGTCTTCAGTGTTAAGGTCAAATTGTTGTTCATAGAACTTGGTTTCACATTTTTCGCATACTAAGACTTCACAAAAACTTTTCATTTCATAGTTTTCAGTATTATAATAGTCAACATTGGTAAGCCTCTTTAGGTCTCTGTATCTATAAGGTTGGTTGCATAAGCAACAATGATACCAGTCATCTTTAGGCAGTTCTTTCTTAAGTTTTTGAAATGCGAGTTGTCTGTTTCATTGAATGATAAATTGGTTACATCTCAAAGGTTATTCTTCTGTTGTTTTAAGAGTTTAATTTCTGGACAGTCTTTCTTATCAAAATGGGTTGTTGATTTACAGTGTTTGCAATGATCAGGTTCTTGCCAGTTCTTGAATGAGTCAGATAAGTCTGTTTTTTCAGGTTTAATTCAAATTGGTTTCAGAGTAGTTTCAGTACAATGTTTTGTGATATGTCCTTTTCTAAGGCATCATTTATATTCGACTTCTGGGCAGTAACTATTAAAGTGCTTTTTAATATTGCAGATTCTACAAATTGCTTCTTTTTTCAATTGTTGGAGACTTGGTCTTCTAATTTCTTTAAAGTAGGGATTTTCTTTAGAGAATCTTCTTAATCCGTTAGGATTATAATCATTAATTTTGCAGTTATGTCCTGCAAGGTTAGGTTGTTTACAATCTTCACAGATATTGGTATTCATTTTCAGGATTGTTGTTTCAGGGTTTGTTTTTCAAATTATTTTATTGCGTTGTTGGTGAGGTGAGGGTGATTGATTTCAGATCCCTTAAATAGATGTTGAATGTAGTAGATCTTTCTAGACTGTCTACGCGTCTGTTATGATTGAGTCAATGATTATGGTGACTCAGTTTCATCTTAGTTGTTATTACTAAATGATATCTTTGCTGTTTTGGCCAGACATTCTAAGAATGCTTGCCATATTGTGTTTTTATTTTGTTTACGCCATATTTGTTCAAGAATATGTGCTTCAAGGTGTGTTCTATTTTTGGGTATATTTCATTTTAATACACTCCATTGACATTCAATGTTGTTTGTATGATAAACTTTTATTTGTCCTGTGTATTCATCTTGATCTGTTACAGCAAAATCATGTGAATGGTTTACAGCGTGGTGTTGTATTCCAAGCCAATTGTAAATATTATGATAGCCTGACCACATATCTAAATAGATTATCAATTCAGGGTGTATGTGTTTCTCTATTTGGGTTAATATTGTTTCAGCTGTATGATTTTCAACAATCATTGTGAATGATCGTTTGTCTGGAGTTCTTTCAATTCTTCTGAATACCTATATATCTTGATGTTTTTCAATGAGTTCATTGGTTTCTTTATTTTGCACAAGGATTTTACACGTTCCAAATCTGGATTTATCTACTTCTACAATGATATCTTTTCCTTCGATCTGTTGTTGTTCTACAGATACATTAAAGCTCACGAGTTCTCGATAGATATTCATACATTGCATGATAGTTGTTGGTGTTAAGTCTGTAAACAATGTTATCGTTTCATGTTTTGCTCTGATAAGCCATAAATAGCCTATCAATAATGCGTAATTAATCTTTATCCTTGCATTTGTAAATATAGTATCATTGAAGATTGATAATTTCTTTCAGCATTCTTTCCTATTGGTACAGATAAAAGAAGTATTATTTACTCTCATTTCATTGCCACAATCAGGGCAATTTCCTGTAATTGGTAGTATTCCATTATCTTGTAGGAATGTTATGGTGTCATGTTCTGATTCCAAGTATCATTTTAGTTCAAAATAGGTTGGTATATTAGTTTGAGTCATTTTGTTTGTTGTTTTGCGCAATTTTGGTATTATATTGTGTCTCTTTTCATAGGGTTGTTTACAGTTGTATTTATACTGTTTTAGATGTGTTTGTTGGGTCAATTCCAATTGGTCATTCATTTTGTTCAGATTGTTATGATTATAATTGTTCTTCTTAATTGTTTTAGTTATAAAACAGCAGTATTTCATTGTCGTAGTTTTCTTCGTTAAATACATTTCATATTATTTTCTGATCAGCATGTCTGATTCCTTTTATAGTCATAAACATTTTACTATCCATCCTTGCAAACATCACATTCTTCTTAGTGAACTGTTTGGTTATTATCTTTGCTGTGTGTTTAATAATAATCTTCAACACATCAGTCAATTCCTTATTGGTCTTCTTAAGGATCATGGTTATAATGCTTCGATTGTTAAGTAGAAGATTTATTCCCATAATGATTTTCTATTCTGTTCTTTTGAGGATATTCTTGATCAGTGTTTGTTTGATGGTGATATTCTTTTTAAAGATATTATCTGGGATTTCTTCGTGGTTATCGATTTCTCCTATGATCCTGAAGATATCAGTGACAATTATTATCTTCTTGATGATATTATTCCTGAGGTTGAAGGTGTATTTCTTGAGTATTGTAAGGAGAAGTGGTCTCTAGAGGATGTTAAGCAGTTATTAGATAATTCTCCTAACAGGTTATTTGATATTTCTTTTCATGATTGAAGTAAAGTTATTTGTAGGATGTGTTAACGGTATGTTTGTAGTTGTGAATTTGATGGTTACAAGACTGATACTCCTTATGATACGTGTGGTATTAGGGATGATTAATTGGTTTGCCTATCTCTATGTTTTCTATTTCTACTGGTTTTCTTATTGGTTTACCATGCATGCCGCACCAGAGTAGTTAATTAGAACTAACTAGTCTGGGTGGCACACATGTTAGACGAATTATTCTTCTATTACTTCTAGTTTGTTTTTACTTTTCTTGAGTATACTTTTTGGTTGCAGTACCATTTTCATTTCATTTTCTAGTTGTACAGTTTCTTCCTATACTGTTTCTCTTGTTATTCGTGATAAAGCATCTGCCATTTTATTTTTTGTGCCTGTAATCCTTTCAAATATATAATTAAATTCTTCTAATGTTGTAAGCCATCACTGTATACTCATGTTCATGTTGGTAGGTTTTTTCATTGCTGTTATACCAGTTTTGTCTGATCGTACTATTACATGTCATGATCCTATATATGGTCTCCACATTTGTAATGCTCTGTATATTGCATACATTTCTTTTTGAGTACTTGGCTATTGTTGTTGGCTGGTAGTAATGTTGCTGAATAGAATTCTATGACTTCTTCTTGGCAATCAGTTCATTCATCTGTTTTCTTGCCTTTAGATTCTTCTTTTTCTTTGGTTTTATAATATTTAAGTTCTGGATTCACTTGTTTAAGTACTGCACCTATTGCTACATCTGAGGTGTCGGTCTCAATTATGAGTTGGTATTCTGGTTTTGGGTAGATCAACCAGTGTGCTTCTAGTATCTTTTGTTTAATAATATTAAAGGCTTTTTGGCATTTAGGTGTCCATTCGAACTTGGTAGTTTTCTTTAATAGGTCATTGATTAGTTTAGCTATATCTGCAAAGTTGTGAACAAAGCATCTAAAGTAGTTAGTCATCCCGTTAAATGATCTAACTCCTTTTACGTCTGTTGGTGGTTTGAGTTTTTCAACTTCTTTGAGCTTTATTTTGTTTGGATATACTTTGCTATATTCTACTTCATGGTTTAGAATTGTAGTTTTGGTTACTCCAAATTCACATTTTTTAGGATTCATTATCATGCCCCCTTTTTTTATAGCCTTGAACACCTGTTCAAGATTATGTATCAATTCTTGAATTGTATTGCCTCCTATTGTGCAATTATCCATATATATCATGATGTAAGGCATGTTCTTAAAATTTTCAAACATGTACTGCATCATATATGCAGATGCTGTTTTAATTCCCATAGGTAGTACTTTGAATCTATATTTTCCTTTACCAGAAAAAAAGCAAGTGGTTTTATCTCTTTTTATCTCATCAAGCGGAAATTGATAATACACAGCTTTAAAATTGATGGTGCAAAAATATTTATATTTTGCAACATTGTACAGGAATGTTGGTATATATAGTATTTCAAATGGATCATCTTCTAGATGTTTATTCAGTCCTCTATAATCTATGACGCATCTTTTAGTACTGTCTTTTTTTGGTATGATCATTACTGATGAAACCCAATTCGATGTTGATAGTTCTATATGACCATTCAAGTAGAGTTCGTTGAACATCTTTCCCATTTCTTCTTTATCTTTATCTGAAGGTGGTCTATGCATTAATTTTGTTTTGTCAGAATCTGGTATCCCTTCTTGTAATGATTTATCCTTGAGTTTAAACTGTATAGGTGTAAAATGCTATTTATTAAAGGTTGTTGCCTTTTCTTTTTTTAGTCTGAACAAATCTTTATAGTATTTTTCAAACAAGGGTTTGAATAAATGTCTATATTGGGAATTTGTATTTTTAATTAAAGTTCGAGTCATTTTTCTGACTTGAGCTTTTCATCTTTATCATCTGAATCTATTCCTTTCTTGAATGAATGAATTTCTTTCATTGGTGATAGATTTCCTATATGGAATCGTTCAGGTATTAAGTAATTTGTATGTATAAAATTGAATACTTGTATTCAATTTACATCTTTATCTATTATTCTGTCTTGTAGCATAATGCCGTTTTGTGCTACATGCAAGGGTGTTGTTATATATCTATTATTTGGTTTTATATATATTGAAGTCCATGTATATAGCTTCAAAACCTTTTGTTTATCAACATATATAGGACTTTCAGGGCCATATGTTGGTATAATTCTTCTTCTAATGTCATTTGGTATATGTGACATTTCTTCATGTAAATGGATTTTTCCATTTTTAGTTTGTGGTTGCCATTGAGATATTTCTAAGCTCATGGCTTCTCTTTCATATCCAAATCTTTGATTTTGTCAAATGAGTGGTGGTGTACTTGTCCTTCCTATTATTGGTTTCAATATAGGAGTTGTTTCTGGTATAGTAGTATTAGAGCTTTCAGGCAATATGGACTTAAATTGTATCATCTAAGTAGGTGGTTTATAGGGTTGTGCTGGTACAACCTCTATTATTGATGGTCTTTCAGATCTATCAGATCTAATATTACTTGATTTTATTCTTTTGTTTTTATTTTTCAGAGATATAGTTCTTTGTCAATGGAATTTAGGTTGTTTATCTTTATCTTCTTTAGTAGTGGCTTTGACAGCCTCTACTTTGCTACTTTAGTTGCTAAATGTTCAGTTTTCTTTGTAGTTCCTTCTGCAAAGAATGTTTTCCATGTTGGTTTTGGTTCAGCAATTGGTCTTTTCAGTAGTTCGATATCTATATTTAGTTCTGATATATTATCATTCAAATGCTTGTTGAACAGTTTATTACGTTCATCATCTTGTTTCTTGTGTAGGTTAATAAAATGTTCATCTTGCATTTGTTGTAATTTGTGATCTTCATGTTTTGATTCATTACTCCATTGAAAATTGCTTTTACTATCATCATTATCTATGATTTTCTTTGATGATTTAGTAGTTTTTCGTAATTGTTCTTCTAATTCTCTTTGTTGTTTTCTTTCTTCTAAATGTTTTTTATTTAGATCATGTTTCATTTCTGCTTTAAAGTTTTCTATCCATCTTTGTCTAGCTATTTCTCTTTCTTTAACACTATCAGCTGTGCTTTGTATAGCTGTTAGTTTTTGTTGTATAGCTTTCCTTGTAGGATTGCTCATATTTATATATTGGTCTGTTCTAATCTTTAATGCTTGATCTGAATTTTCTATTGATTCTATTTCTTCTTTTTCAATTTCTTCACGAAATTCTTCTTTCAGATCATCATTTTGTTTTTCATGCCATCGTATGAATTCAAATAATTGTTCTTGAGGGGTTATATTATTTTCTTCAATTATTGCTTCTTTAGGTATTTTAGATAGTTTTTTTAATCTTTTTACTTGTTCTTGTGCTTGTTTTGTAGGCATATGCTTTATTCTTTCATATTCTGATTCTAAAGTTGCCATATCATTTAAAAGATTTCTAATTTTTTTGGTAGCTTTAGTATCTCCATCTTGTCCTTGTTGTTCTAATTATATAAGTTTCTTTCCATATTTGTTGATAAATTGTCCCATTCCAGTTGGTGTTGGTGGTGGTGTTTTAGCTTTAAACGGTGATTTTGAGAATTGTTGTAAAATTCAATTTGTTTTATAGATCAAAGCATCCATCTTTGATCTATTCATCCTTTTTATAGCTTCTTGTTTTTTAGGATCTTGATAATTTTCTCATTCTTCTAGACGTAGCCTCGAAAAATAATCTGTTAAATCTATGATTTTTGGTTCTACAGATTGTCCTATTCCTGGTGTATCATCACTATGGAGTTCATTATCATTTATTTTATCAAATATTGTTTTGAATAATAAATAGTCTGAATATATAGTATTTTAGACATATTGTCTAAGTACATATACTTCTTTGATTTGATCTTGTTTGTTATCATCAGTTTTTTTAGGTGTTTCTAATATTATTGCTTTAGTTTTAGGATGTGTTGCTATCATCCTAAATATTAGTTGTGGTAATTGTCCTTGTAATAATAGTGCATGAACATCTTGTCCAGAGCCAAATTCTGTTGCTTTAAGAACTCGGTTCTCTCCATTCTTGGTTTTAATTCTTTTTTCTTTCATTACATTATTAATATGTATTAAATGTATTTCATGGCCATATTTGTTAAGTACTTCTTTATAATCTTCTATATATCTTCCTGCTTCTGCAGCGAAGAAGGCTGTGTGTCGAAACAGAGTTTTACTCTTTTGATTCTTTGTGATTCAGTCGTCACTGAGTTGTCATTATGCTGTACAGTCTTATGTAATAGACTTTTGTTTATACTTCTTTTTATGTCTATTAGTTCTTTCATTTGTGCTCTATAACATTTATTAGGCACTAAGTTTTCTAACAATACAATCATATTAGTGTTTTCTGTTTTCTTAAATATATCCTTGAGGTTTTTCTTTATTTCTAGTTTTTTACTTTTCTTATCCCATCCTTGGGATGTTTCAATGTGTAAAACATATACTTTACTTCCTATTGCATGTGCTCTTTGGATTTCTTGTACTATCCTAATACATTTCCAATTAATCCTTCCATTTTCTTGCACATGTCTATCATTTATTGATAAACCCATTGAAGCATGGATTACAATTCTAGGCTTCATATGCAATTCTATTTTGGATAATTCTTCTATGATCTTTTGATCATTCTCTTGATTAGGTATGCCTTCTTTAAGTGTTATATAGTTTTTTATTACTTCATTTTTGTTTTGTACATGTTGTAATGTGGTTCTATATGTCATAAATGTCTGTACAATATTACTTCCAGTTCTGATGATGGCATCCTGTATGGCTTCCCAGGATCCATCACATGTTACACCAATTAAGTATTGTCTTTTTAGGTTCTCTTTGCATTGTTTCTTAAATACTTCAAATTTCTGTTTTTCAATATCATTTTCAAGTTCGTATTTTGGCATAAGCTTTGGATAGTAAACATAAAGCTTGCCATTTCTATTTATAAATTTTGCAGAATGTTCTTTTCTAGTCTTGAGTTTCTTTTTGTTATTATCTGAATCTGATGAAGATCTTTCTGAACTGCTCATTGTGCAACATCAGAGTCAGATGAACTATTATCCTTTCTTTTCTTAGTTTTTCTTTGTGGGGTGGTTCGCTTTCTATATTTCTTTTTTGTTAACGATGGGCCCCTATCTCTCTTTTTATTGCCTTGAGATTTTCCTTTGAAGTCAGACAAGTCCGAGCTGGAAGAGGCTGAGGAACCAATGTCTAAAGATCCTGAAGAGGATTCTGACTCAGAATAGTTCAACAGTTCTCCTCTTTCAATGGTGTGCTCATTAGAAATGGCACAGTGTGAGCCAGGGTCAACTACGGCATCCATTTGTAGTGATTAGGCGTGATGAAGTTTATTGTCACTGTAAAGGTTGTTCTTAGAATCAAAAGTTCTTTGATTCGTAATGGGTTTCTCTCATATAAGAATGATTTGGTTTTTGATATCTTTGGTGATACCAAGTTGGGTTTGGTGTTTATTTGAAAATAGAATGTATTATGATGATGATTTTAATATGTCTATTTTAATATTGGTGAATAGTAGTTTATTTATTTTGATATTAACAGTTGCTTTGCCGATTATGGTAACATTGTTTTGTTCTACAGCTTCTGCGGTTGATTTCTTTGGATTAAAAAGGAATTTATTTCCAAGTTTAGATTTTAAAATGTTGAATTGATTTATTCTCATTATGGTATTAGTAGATCCTTCATCTAATTTTATTTCTAAAGGTACTTCATTTATGAGTGCGTGAAAGTAAAAACCTTTAGCTTCTTTAGGTTTTAGTTTTGCTTTTCTTGTTTTAGTTGTGCAGAGAAGAGTGTTAGTGGCAGAGTAATCATTTATTTCTAGTGGTCCATTATTTATAACTTTATTAATATAATATATTTCATTTTGGCTATTACATAAATTATAATTAGACTTTATAGTGCAGTCTATACTACTGTTTATTGGGGATAAGTCCTAAGCACTATACAGGTTTCCATCTAGAAATAATCTTTGTCTTCAAGTGAGAGTTTTTCTAGATTGTAAATTTTATTATATTCTTCTTGGAATTGTTTATATTCTTGGAATTCATGGAACTTTTCAAGTTAGAAGAGTTTAGGTTTAGAATCTTTGCCTTTAGAATTGTTATTTTCAAATCTTTGTTTTCCTAGGCTTGATTGTGGTTTGTTTGAAAAGGTACTTGATTTATCTGGTTTATAGGATAATTTTGGTTCTTCTTCTCCATCTCACTTTTTTTTGCCTTTATTATTGTTATTGTTTAGATAGATTTTATCTCCTTTAAAGTCATTTTTTTGTTGGAAGTTTTTAAAATGTCTTTGAGGTCTCCAGTTTGGTCCAAAGTTTTCATGTTTTCAGAAATAGTCTTCATGTTTGATTTTGGTTTTATTATGTTTCTTATGGTCTTGTTGGTCTTTATAGTTTTCCTTTTTATACTTATTCTTTCTTTTTCTTTAATGTTTTTCAAATTTATTTTTGCCTGATTTTTTATCTTTTTCATATCTGTATTTGTTTTCTTTTCTTTTTTTTTCTGCTAATTTTCTTAATAATTTCATTTCTTCATGATAATCAGGATATGCTGCAGTTTTTCTTTCTTTACAATTTTTCATGAAATGTCTTGGTTTTCCGCATCTAAAACATTTTGCTGTTTTGGCATTAATGACTAGATAGTTTCCTTTTGCTAAAAAATGTGCTTTTTTTTGTTTTTTTGCATTGAATAGGGTTACTTTGTTTGATTTGGTTCTTTTTTGAAAGTGATTTTCTACACTACTATTATAGTATGCCATGTATATATTTTCTAATCTGGTAAATGTTTCTTCATATGAAGTTGGTTCAGCATTATTTAGTCTTAAGTCTTTGAAATAGTTTTCTTGTTCATATCTTCCAGTTGGTATTTTCTTTTTAAGGTCTGCCTATCCTCCTCCTCCAAATATTTGTATAATGTCTGCTTCAGTTCTCATCATATAGTAATTTTGTTTAAAAATTCTAAATTCTGTAATGTCAGTATAATTTTGTTTAAATATTAATGCTGCAAATTCTTCTTGAGCATAAGCTTGCGCTTCAGCACTAATATATCTATAGTGCATTCATAGAAAGAATGAACATTGTTTTGAGGGATTTTGTGAAGTGTGGTCTACATAGTCACAGATAAGAGGTCCTTGTCCAGGTTTTCTAACATTAATTGTATCAGTATAGTTTACATTTGATGCTATATCAAGTCCTCGGGCTTTCTTTACTTGTCCTTTGATTGATTCCCAATCAAAAGCAGGTGTTCTTCCTCCATTTTCTTAAGCTTAGTCGCATGAAAATAAGCAAATAAAATGGTCTCTTATTTCATTATATTCTTGTTGGTATGATTCTTCGAATGTTTGTGCAACTAATAGATTAATTAATTGTCTTGACCATACTACATTAAATGCTCCTTCAAATCTTTCATTAGTGGCAGGGATGTCGCATATAGTGTTCATAATATTTATTCTAGTATATTCATAGTTCATGTCTTTAGTAAAAAATCCTAGTCTTAATAGTGATTCATTGATAAATTGAGGTCTGTTATCTATAAATACTTTAAAGAATTTATTCTAATTTCTTTCATTGAATTTTATTCCTTTCATTACATCTCTTGCAAAGTTAATTTGGGCTAATTCTGGAAATCTGGTTTGTCTCGGTGTTACTGTTACCATTGTAGTAGTTGTTACTGGTGGTGATGTAGTCATTACTAGTAGTGTACTACTGCCTCCTATTGTTGACATCTAAATTTTGTTTAAATCGTCATCAGGAAATTTAATAGGTATTTCTCTTGCGTATGCGCAATATCTTATATAATCAGGTATTGTTTGATTTAATATCTCTAATATCCACTCTAAATATTCTATATTTTTGAGTTGGTGTGCAAGTATTAAAGTTACTATTTGTTTGTCCTTTGTTAGAGTTGTTTGATCTTGATGGTAATGTTGTTTAATTCATTCTAATAGTTGTATGTTAGCAGTATATGTTGTTCTATCTATTGTATTACCTGGTATTTCTTTGTCAAAAATTCTTCTAAATGAATCGTAGAATACTTTGTTTCGTTCAAAATTATTCTAGATAAAGGGGTATTTTTTGTTTAAAGCTTCACTTATCATTCACTTGGTATTTCTGTTTGGTGAATGTAATTGTTGTTTGTAGGTTTAAATTAAATTTGGTAGAAATTTCTTCGAGTTCTTCTTAAGGGTCTTGCTTTCTAATGCAAAGGATTAAATATGTTTTCTTTTCATCTTGGCTTAGTATTAATAGTTTGTTTCTTTTGATTACTAATTTGACATGTTCGTAATATATTTCTTCTGTGTTGTTTAATAGTAAATATTTTACTTTATCTTTCTGTTGTAGGCGTTTATCTATTTCAGTTAAATCCTTATATAGTTCTTCCCAATTTATTGTAAAATCATTATTTAATATCTTTGATGGGTCTGTCATCATTCGGTCTTCTAAGTGTTTATGCTATAAGGTGCATATACATGAATATAGTATGGGTTATTAGATAGTAAATAATATATCTGATTGTTGTCTCAAATAGTTGGATTATATTTTGGTCCTGGGTAATGAGTATTAAAGAGTTTTGAGTCATCCACTAAAATGTGCATTGGATATTATTAGTAATATTTCTATGTTGTTTATAATGTTCTCTACTTTGTTAGATTGGTTTTGTAACGTTAGTTATTGTTTCAAGCAGTTGATCTGCATGTTTTCTTTTATTTTGATGTTCTCTTACTATTTCTAAAAGGTTTCTTTTCCAATTGAAGAATACAAATAATAGTATTGCTGCTATTACTACTATTATTGATACTATATCTTGGGTAATTACATTGTTATCTTGAAAGTATCTTGGTGTTAAAGTTTCAATTGTTGTTGAGCTTGCTGTTACTGTTAGAGTTGTTGCTGTTGTTTGGATTAAGGTTACTGTTAGTGTTGGTATTGAGATTGTCGAGAATATTACTTGTTGTCTTGCTTGTAATTGTCCTTTTTGCATTAAATTTAATTTAAATAGGTAGGTATATTTGTTTTTTTTAGTACTATTGGTACTCTTTGGTTATGACTTCTAAGGTCAGTTATAGAATGGTTTGGATATAAGGTCAGGTGTCTTGTATTTCCGTATCTTCAGTATTTTCCTGAATCTCTTAGTAATTCTGTAGTGTTATTGAATCTTTGTTCAAAGTCTTGTAGGTTTTGAAAATATTTTGGGTTTTGATTATATCTTTTAGGTACTCTTTTCTTTCTAAAGAGTTTATTGAAGAAGTTGGTCATTCAATAATTTAAGGGTATTTTGGTATTTGGTTATGTCACCTCATTTGATTATTCTTTGTCTTCTAACAAGTTCGTAAATTACAAGTATAACTAGTTCTGTAATAATAGTTTCTACTATAATTGTTACTATTATAAGTATTGTCTGGTCAGATGATGTTGGAAGAGTCATATGTTTTTAAAGTATTTTGCAAGTTGAATCTCTGTATTGAGCATTGTATCCTAATGATGGATTGTCTCGATAGTTCCTCTTTTTATATCTTTGGTTGTGACAGCAAATGTATATTATTGTTAGTAAATAGAATAATGTTAGTATTATAATGATAAATATTAAATAAAGATTAATTTGATTAGTATTGTCGCAGTTATTGTTTGTATTGTTAATTGTTAAAGTGGTTTGTTGAACATTAATTTTTGTGGTTGACATTGTTATGGTCTATTCCATGTTGAGTCTGTTGCATAGTCAGATGTTTCGTGTCTATCTGCAGTGAAATAATTATATCTTTGTCCTAGATGTGTTGGTATTCCTGTGCCTACTACTTGTGGGCATCTTTTTTGTTTAGGTCTTCCTTTTCCTTTATTTAAATCTCTTTGTTGTAATTGTTTTGCTAAGTCTGAGACTTGCGATTGTTGAAGCAATTGTTGCTGGTATGAATATGGTCCAGGTATTATGTTTGTGGCAAGTAGTAATGTTAGTTGTGCTACATCGCGTGGTAATTGTTTATTTCTTTTATTCTTTTTAATTCTTCTTATACAATAGAGTATTGTTGCTAATATTTTTGTTACAAATGTAAATATTGCACTTAATATTTCAATAATTAAGATATTGTTGTTTGAACTATTCGATCTGTAGTCTATGTTTGTATAACAACTTTGATTGTGTTAGAAGGTTTATCTACTGTGTTAGATATTGTATTGACTATTGTTGGTGTTGAACTTGTTGTAGTAGTTTGAATTGTTGTTGTATAAAATATTGTTATCGGTATTACTTGATCTGGTAATGGTTTGGCATTAGCATAATATAAATATTGTTGTTTCCAATTGTTTTCAGTTTTATCGTGTAGGTGTTTGTTTTGTCTTCTGATATGATTTAAAAATAGGTCGTGTATTATTATGATGAAGGCTATTATAATTAAAGTTCTAATTATATTGTTCCAAAATAATATGTGTAATTTCATTGTAAGGTCACGTATCTTTTTATTGTTCTTGTTAAATATCAAATTTTTGGTATAATATAATAGGGTAAGATGTCATAAGATGTTGTATTATACAATCTTTACTATTGAATTTCACTTGAGATGATTAGTCTTTTGTTGGATTCAAGTAAGAATGTTATCTTAGCTTATTCATTTAATAATTTTAAAGACGTCAAAATTTTTACATTATTCAAATATTTAATTCAGTTTATTTAATATAATATTTTTTTTTTTATTTATATAATATCAAGTAGGAAAATATAGTAATACATGGGTATATCAATTGAATATAAATGTATAAGTAAAAATTATTCCTAAACTACACTATTGTTGCTATAGATTAACAACATCTAGTGTGATATTATCCTTTGATTATCTGTATTAGTTAAATCAATTGTTGTAATCTTTAACTACAGAGAAGGGTAAAAGGAGCCCTTAAGATTATTTAAATTAATAAAAACAGTTATATATAGTGAAGATTGAGTAAGGGTTTTAAAAATAAAAAGATCTATATTAGTATCAAATATAAAGCTAGTGTTAGGAGGATTTAAAGATTTTAGAATAGGTAATCGGATATTGTTTTTCTTTTTTGTTGAGGTAGTAATTCCTCGTACTAATTCCTATTCATGTTATTTAGTATTTCGGGTTTGCCAAATAATGGTGTTAAATCAGTTGAATAGAGAGTTCGATAGGTGGATAAGGAAGTTGTTAGTTAGTTTTTTTAGACTAGGTTTTAGTTATTTGTATTAATCAAGAGTTATTATTTCTTGAATGAGTAAGAGTATTGTATTATATATAGTAGAATTAGAACGAGAGTTTTGTGGATTTAAAATTTATGTTATTGTATATGGTGAGGTTTCGGAGAGGTTTAATGAGTTTAATGTATTAGAAATTTGATTGGTAAGAATGTTTTGTGGATTATAAGTGTGAAGTAAACATTGTAAGAGATGTGCAATATTTTTGTATTAGTTGTAAATTGAACAATTTGATATTAAGTAAAGAAGAGGATAGTGAGTATTTAAATTTGACATTACTGGTAAGTTATTAAGAAGTATTTTATTACTAATAGAATATAGTTTGGAATTTGAGTTTTGGGAATTGATAATTTCTGTAAGAAGTTAAATGTTTATTGTTAGGAGATTTCGTAGTGGTTTGAGTTGTAAGGGTTTATTGAATGTTTGAATAGAAAGTAAGTTTTTACAGAATTTTCGTAGTTTGTATGTAATTGGTATTTCTTTTCAAGTAAAAAATGTAGGTAGATAGAAATAGTCAAGATTGATTTTTAGTTCAGTTTTACAAGTATCCTGTTTAGCTAAAGCATCAGTTATGTTATGTAATGTATTGCTTGAGTGTGATTTAATTTTATGAATAGTGTAGTTAATGTTTTTGTATTTGATTAAGTAGTTTAGAATATGAATTATATCCCAGTTATTTTGTTTAGTTTGAGAATTTTGGTTGTAAGGTATTGCATTTATGAGGGTTTGAATAGTAGATAAATTATCGAGATGGATATGGATTTGGTAATTAGTAGGTAAGATGAGGAATAAAGAAATGAGTGCTGCTAATTCTGCTCACGTGGAGTTGAGTACATGAGTTATGAAGGCATTAAATTTGATCTGCATATCATTTTCGAGAATCTAGGCAATGCCTCTAGATATGTTATGTGTTTGTGAATTGAGTATAGAGGCATCTATATAAAAATGTAAATTAGTTGAATCAAGAAATAGTATTTTTTGATGAAGGTTTATGAGTTGGTTTTGATATATGGAGTTAGGTATTATGTTTTGTATTTGAATGATTTCTGGAGAGGGTAATAAAAGAGATGGTAAGAGTTGCAGAGCAGGTTTGTATAACTCTGCATGAATACTTTGGAGTGCTTTGATTTCTTGATTATTTATATTAAGTTCGAAGTATTGTATTCTTTTTTGGGTTTTGCATTTTAGATTGATTGTTTGGTTGTAATTTATTT
>CAJVQA010000053.1:0-48793 GCA_910591915.1 Cetraspora pellucida
AACTGAATGCAATATTTAGTATCTTCATATACTATCTATTGTTGCCTCTGCCTTAAAATCCCAAATCACTCTGTATTTTGTTAAGTCTTGTGTAGACTTTTGGATAGAATCTGTCAACTTATAGTCGTCATACTATAGTTGAGCAGTTTCTGATATCACTGTAGTTAAAGGAAAAACTACAGGTTAACAATGATATAAATTGCTTGTTTCTCTGTTATATTGGCAAATTGTAGTTTTTTTAGATTGATCTTAACTTCTACTATTATTTCTTTTTGTACTAGTGTTGGCTTTTTGTTGGTTGAAAACCATGCTTTTAGATATTTAAAAGGTGTTGCATTATTAATTGCAACTAATTGTTCATTATTGAAAATTATTGAGTTGTCTAAATCTAATAAGTTTGTAATTAAAATAGATTTAGATGAGTTGATTTTTATGTTAAATATTTGTAAAAGGATGAGACAGTATTCAGAATGCTAGTAAGAGATGTTTTGTTTGATGCAATCCATAGTAAGTTATCTATATATGCCATTACTGAGGTATGTATTTCCTTTGTATTTAAAAAAGAGATTCTACTAATGAAGCCTTGGTGTTTATTATATATTCTTGATATTAATGAATCATAGTATATTTTTTAGAGAAGGAGTGAGATTGTTTCTCTTTGGTCAACTTCATCTTCTACATAGTAGAGTGTAGTTAGACCTAATGGAGTAATTACTTTATTAGTTCAGTTTAAGAACAAGTATGATATCAGGTTTATAGCCTTATCTGGAATATGTATTCTTTTGAGAACTTTGTATAGTATAGGTATATGAATCAAGTCAAATGCTTTGGACATGTCTTGGGAGAGAATTCAAATTTCTTTTTTGTTTGTAGTTGCATCTTTCAGAATTTAAATAAGTTGTAAGATTGGTTGTAGTGTTGATTGATATGAAAAGACTACAAAATTATAAGATAAAAGTACTTGATTGTGAATTAGAATATTAGTTAATCGATTTGTTATAATATTTGTAAAGATTATTCTGGTATGGTCTATTAGTATAATGGAGCAAGTAGAATTAAGTTCATAGTTATAGCATTGTTTTTTTGGAATTGGCTAAACATTGGCTTGTAACCACTGATCTGAAATAATTTCTTGTATTAAGCAGCTGTTGAGAATATTTAAAACATAGGAGAGGACTAATAAAGGCAAATTTTGTAGAACTTCATTTGCAATTCCTAAAGATCTAGTCACCTTTCCTTTAGATGCTATTTTTATTGTTTGTTTCAATTCTGTTATAGTAATTAGAGAAAGGAAGTTTTTGTAGATATTGTTTTGAATATTATTAAGTAGTAGATATGTTGATTTATAGTTCTTTCAGTTACTATCATTTGATAGATTATACTTGGTCCAGTTTTTAAAATGTAGTTGTATTACTTCTTTAATCACTTTTTTGTTCGTAATTATTTTGTTAAGTAAGATAATTTTTTCAAAACTGATAGGTTTTGCTCTTTTTTTTTAGAATGCTGTTTAGCATGTGGCTAATGTTATCTTTGAAGTCTAAGTATCTATAATTTGTAAGTATTTAATTCATTTACTTTGCTTTTGTTTTTTTTAAAATTGCATACTTGCCAAATTGTATGTTTAAATTGTTTTATTTGTGTTATTAAGTTAACAAAAAAGAAGTTTAGTTGTGTTTGTATTATTAGTAGAATATCAACTTCTGCTAGAGTGGCTACTCTTGATAGATGGTAATTAGCTTAAGTTAAGTTGTTTTGTTGATTATTAGAAAGGAGACATAGATATTTGTTGATATAATTTAGTACAAAGTGTAATTTAATTGCTTTTAATGAAAGTGCAAAAAAAAGTTTTTGGAGCTGTAAAGGTATATAGAATATAGTTGTTTATTGTTTCTTTAATCTTTGCTAACCAAAAGTTCTAGGTTTTGTTTATTTCTTTTTTGTCCATATTTAGCAGAAGAATATTTTGTGTATTAAAAAGAGTGCTTAAAGAGTCTTTGAAGTTATTCCAATCTTCTGATGTTATTTTTCCAAATTGGTATAGTTTTCTTTTTTTTTTTGTTTCTGGAGTTTTTTTGAAGAAAAGTTAATATGCCAGGTTGTATATAGAATACAATGGTCACTATCTGAAATATGTAAAGCATTAATTAATAATAGAAGTTCAAAAGCTAACAATATGTTTGAGGAAGTTCAGAGGCCATCTATTTGACTAAAAATAGTTGGGCCATGCCAAGTAGGTGTTTGAATATTATGAAAAGTTAAGAGACTAGTTAAGTTAACTGCATTCATATTGGTAAATATTAATATATGTTTGTCTTTATGTTAATTAGCATTGAAATCATCTAATATAATTATATGCCAGTTTCTAGCTCTAGCTTCTGTAGTTCATATTAGCACTTGTGATTAAGTACATTTGAAGAGAGATATATGGTTTGATAGATAATATATTGAAATGATGCAAGATTTGTTATTATTAGAAAAAAAGAAGTCAATGCAGATTGCTGTTCTAGGAAGAGTATTAATTTTGTAAATATATAGTTGTAATTGGTTACAAATCATTAAAGCAGTTCTCAGGCTGGTTTCTTGTTGATTTGCTTTATATGATATAAAGTTTGAGGTGTAAATTTTATATAAAGGATTGGTTAATAATTTTAACATTGTATCTTTCAGTTTAGTTTTTGTAAGAAATATTATATGCAGGTTTAGTTCAGCACAATATTCAATCTATGTTTGAATTTTTAGTATATTGTTAATACTCTTTATGTTATAAGTTGCTATGTTGATTTTTTTATTCAGGTTGAATTCAAGTAAAGTTGAGTCTTTTTCATTTTGTACAGCTTAGATATTATTATTATTATTAGTTGTTTGTAATAGTGTGTTGTTTTGTATATTATTGTTGTTGTTAATATTGTTGTTGATGTTTTTGTTCTTATTAAAACTGCATATAAACTGGTGCATTACTAAAAATATTCCAAGTTGGTTCTGGGAGTGATGGTAATTGAAGTAGATAGTCTGATATGTTGTTGGCTGTAAAGTGTTCTCTAAGTTTGTCAAAAGTTAATTTAACTTGGTTTTGCTATATGATTAGTAATGTAATTTTTGTAGTTTCAATTTGTTTCTTTGTAAGTACTTAAAAGATTTCTTCACATGATTGTGGCAAGTAAGGTTTTAAATCTGGCTTTGTTTGGTTGTCAAATGCTTTTTGTATTTCTATTATATTTTTTTATTCATAATATTAATCTATGTGTTTGGTAATTTATAGAAGAAGTATGTCTCTCTCAGCAATCGAACTGTGTCAACTAGTTGTTTAGGTGTTCTGATTGGTAAAGTAATATTATACTCTGTAATTTCTTTTGGATCTTCTGATAGTTTGGATTTTTCTGTTAAGTTAGCTGTCATTATCTGTGGATCTAATAGAATACTAAATCTAAATGTTGGAATAATTTGTGAAATAAATTTTTTGCTTTTTTGTTATCAGTGATTAGATATTTGAACTTTGTTTTAGTTTTGATTTTGGTTATATCTATAGGTAATTTTGGTTTATATTTGATGTAGTCATTTGATATAACTTTAAAGATATAGTGTTCTCTAAGCATTTTGACTATTTTTTCTATTGTTGTTGATGGATCTTGAGAATTAAAAAAAAAAAATATCAGATTCTTCTGTTTAGTTCATAATATATTGTAGATAGGCTTGGTTTTAAATAAGATAGTTTGAAGTATAGCTTTGAAATTCTATTAAAATCATAGAATTTTAATAGTTTTTGTTTGTATTCTCCAAGGTTTTGAAGTTCCTTTTTGTCTGTAATTGAAAATAAGTTTCTAATAGCAGAATCAAGATCTTTAAAATTATCTGAAGGAGGTTCTTTTATTTCAAAGTAGTCTTTTGGTAAGGTATCAAATTTTTATATTTTATGTAGAGCAATTACTGTTGATTTGATTTTATATCTATGTGTAATTGGTAGTCTATATGGAAGAAGTTGTTGTATTTCTTCTGGTATTTTATCTGAATAGTTTGGCAGTACTGTCCAGGTGTTATTTAGTGCTGTTCATGTGATTTTCTTTATGATTTGTAGATCAAATACTAGTTCATTTCTCATAAATCCTTTTGTATATTTTATTATTTTGGTGATTGTGTTTTCTGGCATTGTATTGAAGTTGCAGTTTGTAATATAGTTAATGATAATCTTTTGTCACAGCTTGGTTTCAATGAACTTTCATGTTTGTGCATTAGTAATCATAATGCTGTTAATTAGTTTGTATTTTTTTATAGCACATTTAAGTAATGCTTTGTAGTCTTTTTGATGGATTGGTTATGTTGCTTTGTTTCTAGTAAATGTGATAAAGAAAGCTGTATCTAGGTACTTAAATTTTGTATTAATTGCATTGGGTATGTAGAGGCTTGTTGGTTTGTGTATTAATATGTATTCAATAAGTTCTTTTATTCCTTCTTTTTATTTGTAATAGCTCAAGTATTTTGTTGTAATTCTAGATTTCCATATTGAAAGATTCAGTAATTTCACTTGCTAATTTATCTTGTACTGTGTTAATCCATTGCATTTCTGTATTCTCATCATTGCTTTGTCTTGTAATATTTTTGCTAATGGCCTAACTATATGTCAGTTTATGTCTATATTTATTCAAATTATTGCTAGAGATGGTTGCATATGATTGGTTGTCTTATTGCATTTTTCCTGTGTCTATATCTTTTCTATCTATATTAGTTTCATCTATTTGTATATTTTGAGTATTGGTTTTGTCTAAATTAAGGTCTTGTGGCTCTGGGGTACCTGAGTTGTTGTTGACTAGTACACTGCTATTTATGGTATTTGTTGTATTGCTATCATCTGCACTAATCTGCATTTCACTGCTTTTGTCGACTAAGTTTGTTGTTGTAACTTTTGTGTAACCAATAATGTTATTTTGAAATTCTTTAGAGGTAAGTTGGGTTGCCCACTTTTTGTACCAACAAGAGCAGTAAGGGTAGCAATGCATCTTCTTTTATCATTGCTAGTAGGAAGCTAAATTGTTTGCATCTTTGCTATAGTTTTCCTAACTGCTGTTGTGTTGTGCATAATTGTATTTATTAGGACTTTCTTAAGAGGGTTATGCAAGAAAACTTTTTTTTGTAAGTTGAAAAAGCTTTCTTAATACTGCTGTTCTGGTTTGCTGCTTTTTTCTTCTTTATTTTGTATTATTTAACTTGTGCTACTTTTGTTATCTTCTTGTTATGCATGAGTGCACATTTGTGCAAGGCTGTTTTATAATTATTTAGTATTAGTATCAGTCTTTATCTTATCTAGTTTTTATTTTATTATTATTTTTGTGATGTATAGAAAAGAGTTATAAATAATAATAAGTGTTTTAGTATTTAAAGTATGTTGTAATAAAATATCTATAAGGCTGTATAGCAATTAATTAGATGGGCAAGTTGTTTAATAAAGGTGAAAACTAATTTGATAGATAAGTATGAGTAATTTCATTTATGTAAAATATGTAAAGTAGAAAGATTATCTAATAGAATTTTGATTCTAAAAGATTTAAAAATAAAAGACTGAAAGCTATGTGAGAAGTTTGAGATTTTTTGGTTGTTGTTGATATATAGCCAAGTGGTTTGCCAATTAACTTGATTAAAGATTTTGTATCATTTTTGAAAGCAGTTTTGTGTAATTTATAATGCATAAATATATATATGATATATTGTACAAATACTGTGATAAGTAGGTAATTCTAAAGAAAGATTTTCAAAGTTTAAAGTGTATGTAAGATTGTAGATATTATAAGACATAAAAGTAAAATATAGCAAGTTGTAATAACTGCATGCAAGTTGGTCTACAAGGTTATTGTATTTATTATCCTAATAAGTGTTATTTTGTAAAAAATAATATCAATATTATATAATTTAACAAAGTTAATAAGTGTATTTTATAATAGAAAATATGATGTATGTGTATAGGATAGAGTATAGATTGAGTTTGAAAGACAGTAATATTTAGAAATTACAGACTATGAATCAGTATATATATGTATAATACAGTTTCTAAAAATAGTAATAAGAGCTAATAAGATAGCAGTGAGCTTAGACTTAAATAAACAAGATCAGTATTTTGTTTGGACTTAAAATGTATGCAATATATTGTTGTTTAAAATTTGGGCCCATCTGATACCCATAGAGTAATAAATAGTAAGGTATTGGTAAAAGTAAAATGCTTGTTATTTTGAATTAGTTTTAACAGAATTAGCAGAACAAGTATACTCTTCTGCTTTTGCTACTAGTTCATCTAAAACAGTGGTAATATTTGTTTAGTGAATATGGTTTTATGTTTTTCTTTAATATAGAATATTGAAGCATTAAGAAAAAGTTTATTCTAGGTTTTAATTTCCTTTAGGTAGATATTATATAATGTATCAAATATGTTTCTAATAAGTTTTAATAAGTTGTATATAAGTTGTAACTTAAAGTTGGTTTTTTGAACATTGTTAAATTTCTTTTTATTATCAGGTTCTTTTTTTTATTATTGGTTATAACTGACTCAAGATAAGAACACTTGAGGTTAGTGCAAGTAAGTATATAGTAATTAGCATGTCTAAAAGTTTTATTACATCTTTTATTAAGACTGATTAGTTTTTTAAACTCAACAGTAATAGGTAAAAGCTTTTTAAGATAAGTAATAAAATGTTGTTTAAATTCATATTTAAAGTAATTTGAGACTTTAATTTTGTTAATAGTGTTAGAAAATTGGTAACTATATACAGAAAAAATTTTTTTAAACTATTTATTAAAATGGTTGAGTGAATTTTTTAAAAATAGTATGTTATATTTTTCAAGAAATAGAGTTTTGGGAAGGTTAATATTAAGTTTAATATTAAATTAATTGTCTATTTTGATAAAGAGAAATTGATGTTGTTTATTAACTTCAATAATCTCAGATGTAATGTTAAACCTTTTTGGTTTAAGTTTGATATCTTCTACAAATTTAGTATAGTTGATTGCTTGATAGTTGTCAAAAAGATATAAATAAAGTTGGGCAAGATTAATGCAAAATTGTAAATAATTGTAAGTTTGAATAAGTAGGATAGTAGCTAATAAGATGAATATTTCTAGATAATTAAGTTTGGTAAAAAAGACTGTTGTAAATATAAGAATAAGATTTTTAAGTGTTTTTTTGAGAATATTGACTAGAATTGTAGCAAATTTGTTATTATCTGCATTATGTTGTTGAATTAGGTCTATAAGAAATTATAATCTAGCACCAGCCATTTGTTTAACTAATAAATAGAAGCTTGCTTTAAGTGCATATCGATTTACAAATGCTTTTTTGCTAATTTTATCAGAATAAAAGTTGTGAAAGTGTTTTTTAAGGAAGTTGAAAAGTTTGTGAAATAATTCTGTTTGTAGTTATGTATGATTCTGCATTTTATTTGTAACTGAAAAGTTTGTTACAAAGTCATATAATAGGTTGAGCTTAGGCCTTGTTACTTGGTTATAAAACTAAAATAGTTAAGGTTGTTGAGATAGTTTTTGGTTAGTCTGTTGTTTTTATTGTAATAGTAGAACTTGATATAAGAATTGCTATTGTTGTAGGTTATTGGTTAGTGTATTGAAGTTGCTATTGTTAAGTGAGTTGGAGTTGTCAATATTCATGTTGTTATTAGTATTAGTTATTTTTGCAAAAATTATTAAAAAAGATATAAACTCAGAAGTAAAAAGATTATTTAGATGATAATCATTTAAGGGTTAAGTAGATTGTTAAACTGGGTCTTGTGTTATAAAGAGGGGTTTTGTTTAAAGTTAATGATAGGTTGAGGATTGGATTGGTTGGTTAATTTGGTTTGTTTGTAAATTTTAGCAAGACAGATATTGTGATATGCTTAATTTTTGTCAAATATAGTTTTATTTTGCAGTTTGTAATTGTTATTAGTAACTTTGCAATTGATTAGAATTTGGTATTTGAAACAAGTATATATATGAGTAGTTGATAAAGAAGATAGTATAACATTTGATGTAAATTTGTGAAGTGCTTGTCAAAGTTTTTTAGTTTGTGAGTTAGTTTTTGTTAGTTTGATTGTATTAGTAATTTCATATGTTTTGTTGTTTATTAAGATAAATCGAATATAGAATAATCATACATACACTTAATAGTTGTAGTTATAGAAGAAACTAAAGAGAAGTGTGTAGCTGAATGAGTTCTCAATTATATAGTAATACATTTAGTTGGCTTGTATTTGTTAGGAATAGCTCTAATATTTCTAGTTTCTTTTTATAAATAGTGATTTCATAGAAGTCAATATAGTTTTCAAAAAAGTAATCAAGATATAAAGTATTAGATGCTATAGTACTAAAAGTAAGCATGTTGTGTAAACTGAGGTGGCTAGATTATAATTATAAGTTTAAGTAGTACAAACTGTTTTACTATTACTAGTTTCTAAGAAAAGTTTTAATTATAAAAGCTTTTAAGATATTTAAAAGAATTTCAAAAGATGTAGAACAAGTGTAAAGGCCAGCTAGATGTTTAGAAAATTTTAATAAATACCAGAAAAGTAAATTTTCTAGGGCTACTTAATAGATTTTTCTAAAATTGCCAATAAAAAAACCTGCAAAGACAGGTTTTATTTTTTGTCTTTTTGTATATATTTTGATAAGTTCTATTCTGTTTGTAATAAAATATATATCAAAATGATCACCTTGAAGAGTTGAATGTTTTCTAATAGATAACAATCCATGTTTAATTAGTAAAATTTTTAAAAAAGAAGCAAAAACTAAAGATTTAGTTTTTAAAACTTTTCTTAATAGCTAGAAGATATTTAAGCTTAAAATCTAGCTAGCTAAAATAAAAAAAGTAAGCTGAACAACTATACTTAAAAGTACAAGTAAGGGTTGCTTAGTAAATTATTGAGAAAAGATCAAATGGTTTTAGCAAGAATTTGTAAAAATGATCTACAGAAAGAGTTACTGAAAAGATTTCTTAAAAAAACCTTTTATTCCTAATACAAGTTCAAATATATATATATAAATTATAAAAACTTTATTAATAAAGATTATAATTTTTTGTATAAAAAATAATATTATTAAAACCTAAAATTTTAAACCTAATATTTATAAGCTTGTCTAAATATTAAAAATAATTTTTGATTGAAAATAATTTTTTAAAAAATTTATCTATTTTAATTAATAAACAACTTAAATTTTTTTGTAATATAAAATTTATTTTGAATTATTATTAAAAAAAATTATTTAAATATTTTAAATTAATTCAATTATATCTTAGCATCTATTACTATTAAATTAATAATCTATTCTTCTTAATAACTCTCAAATTCTTTTTATTAAAATTTACTTAACTTCTTTTCAATTAATAACATTTATTATAGCTTAATATCTTTAACTTCTAACTTACTTATGCCAATACCTTAATGTTTTATTAATATTTCTATTATTAAATCATTGAAAAAAGATAATATTTATTCTTTTTATATTGATAATTATAAAATTTATATACTTATTAATTTACAATAACAAACTTCTTTAACATTTACATTAACTCAAACTTCAATTATATACATTTCAAAATCTGAAATTCAAATAATTTAAAAATATATATTATTTTTTAGATACCAAAATCAACTTATCAAATAGTTTTTATTAGTTAAAAACCTTTTAAATAATATCTATTTCTATACAAATGCTTCAATTATTAATACTTAAACATTATATTTTAAAATTAGAATTAGATAAATTTCTAAATACAATACTCAAATCAAATTAAATTTTTCTATTTTTTTATATCCTAACTCTACTCAAGCATAACTTGAAACAATAATCTATCTTCTCTTCATTATATAAGTTCTCTTATAAAGAAAACTAAAATATCTTATCTATTATTTATCATCTTATTTAAACAAAATCTTTTAATATTTCTTTTTACAAAATCAAATTATATTCAAAGAACTCTTTTTACAATTAAACCAATCTTTTAGCCAAACAAAGTACTATTAAATATCAAATTAAATTCAATTTTATAATAATACTCTCTTTCTATTTTACATAACATAATTATATAATATCTATTAAAGCTTATTCATTTTTATAAAATTTTGTAATTATTCAATTATTTTTTTCTGATTACAACTTAAATCTTTTCAAAATTCACTTTTTATTAAATGATTAATTAATTTTGATATTATTAATTTACTTAATAATAATCAAAATTTTATTTATTTTAACTAAGATTATTAATACCAACTTATCAACTATGCAAAATCTTAATATATACTATCTTTTACTATATATTACTTCAAACTGTATTCACTGTCAATTAATCAAAGATATATCTTATCTTTTAACTTGTTCTAAACAAAAATTCAATCTTCAACAAATTTTTCAAAACTTAATTATAAATACTATTCAATAATTAAATATTTTCATTGAACTTACAAACACAATTTATATATTATATTATTATATTATTCAAATACATTACTATATTTTTATTTTTTAAATCTTATTTTTTTTTTTTTAATATTAATAGTAAGACCATGCCTTTATTTTTATTAAATATTTATTTGAAATTTTTATATAAAGTATAAATTTATTATTAAAAATATTATAAAAAGAGTAGAAGTCAGACTAGTTTATCTGTAACCTAAACCAACAAAAGTGGCCAAGGCTTATTTAGATTTGGTTGTTAATAATTATATATAAAAGATTAGTTTGATATTTGATCCATTGTATATACCAGAAATTAATTTTAGAATAAATTGAATTCAAAAAAAAAGATTGAGATGAATGTAAAGTAAAATTTGAGAGTGAGTTGAAAGTAGAAGAATGAGATGTTTATCTTGAAATACAATAGGAAATCCAAATTTTATAATATATTTGTTGGTTAAGATAAAGTAAAAATTTAATAACAAGTGTTGTAGCTAATTTTTTGAATAATAAATTTGAGATAATAAAGATAATTTCATGTGGCAATAAGCCAAATAAGATTGAAAAAACTAATGATAGGTCTACTGTGTTGTGTGTAATCATACAATACAGTTATCTAATTTGGCAATATAGTTTGGTTATCATTTCTGAAGTAGTATCAAATGTATTTATATTTAGAGTATGTTGTAAAGAACTATTAATAAAGTTGTATAGCAGCTAGTTAGATGGACATGTTATCTAATGAAGGTGAGAATTGGTTTTATGGCATTAATAACAAGTTGATAGGTATAAATAGTATTATTTGTGAAGAATTTGTGAAGTAGGAAGATTATCAAGTAAAATTTTAATTCTAAAAGATTTAAGAGCAAAAGATTAAAAGCTATGTAAGAAGTTTGAGATTTTTTGATTATTGTTAATGTATAGCCAAGTGGCTTGCCAATTAATTTGATTAAAGATTTTGTTCTATTTTTGAAATCAGTTTTGTGTAGTCCATAGTATATAAATATGTGTATAACAAATTGTATGAATGCTGCAGCAAATAGGTAATTTTAAAAGAAAGTTTTCAAGATTTAGAGTATAAGATAAGTTATAGATATTGTAAGACATAAAAGTTAGATATAGTAAGTTGTAATAGTTTCATGCCAGTTGGTTAGCAAAATTATTATATGTGTTATTTTGATGTGCAGTAACTTTGTGAAAAATAATTTGAATTTTATATGAATTAACAAAGTTAATTAGTGAGTTCTATAATGAAAAGTATGGTATATATGTATAAGATAAGGTTATAAAAAAGTTTAAAATGCTTTGATATTTAGAAATTACAGATTGAGAGTCTGTATATATATTATGATACTATTTCTAGAAGCAGTAATGAAAGCAAATAGAATGGCAATAAGTTCAGCTTTAAATAAACAAGGCCAAAGTTTTGTTTGAGCTTAAAATGTATATACTATAGAGTTATTAGAAATTTGGACTATCTAATACCCATTAAGCATTGTGAAGTACCCAAATCAATAACAGAGCCATTAGTATAAAAGTGAAGTTCTGATAAGTTAGCATTATAGTTGGCTATTTGTTGAAGGTTATGTATAAGTGAACAAGATTCAAAAATTACAGAAATTGGTTGAGTAGAAATAGTAATATTTGAAAGGTCTTGAATTTGAGTAGGATGCCAGATTGCAATAAAGTATATAAGATCAAGATGATTAGTATTAAAGTTAAGAGTTTTGTTATAAGTATTAATTTGACCCAAAAATTGAGTTGAAAGTTTAGTAAGAATAACAATTGTACATTTGTTAACAATTATTTGGGAATTGAGAGAGCAGCCAAGATATATATAGGATTGAATAGGTAGAAGAGGATAAAGTCAAGTAAATTGTGATTCAATATTACATTGCTAGTAAATAATAAGAATAGATCCAGATGCTAAAGGTTGCCTTTTAGCTTTTTTAGCAATAATTTGGTTATCAAGTATAGTAATAAGCCATGGTTTTTTGCATGATAAAAAGTGTCCAGTTGTATAATTGTAGTAATTAGTGTTAGGTAAATGTAAATATTAATAAAATATGCAATTGTAGGAATGGCTTGTAACTTGGTCTTCTAAGTAAGTAAACTAAAGTGACTGTTTGCCTTTTGAAATCTTGTATATACAAGAAGAGATGTATTTTCAGTCTAATAAGCATAAATTGTCAAATGTAATAAGTTAATTAAGATATAGAATACTATAATGTTTAAGTTGTTTTTTAAAAATTAAGTATTTTGGATGTAAGAAGAGTAAAGATTCTAGTGAGATAAAACCTTGTTGAATGATATATGAAATGTTGTAAGTTGGATTAGTAGTGAATGTGATGCCAAGATGTTTAAAAAGTTGAATTATTTTGAAATTAGTAGTATATTTATTTGGTTTATCAATAATAGGTTTGTCATATATTAAGATGCTAGTAGATGATCAAAGATTATTTTGAAATTGTTGAAGCCAAATGCGAGTACTAATACCAAGAAGATCAGAAGAGTTAAGTCTTTTAATATAGTTTGTTATATGGTATTAAAGTTGAATATTCTATATATTTCGAATATTATATAATTAAGAATAGAATATTGTACTAGTAGAAATTATATAACTAAGTTTGGCCTTGTTTTTAACAAGTTCAATATGGTTGATAAGAATTTTATTACATATGTTCTGACTAAAAACAATGTTATAGATATAATATTCAATTGTAGGAATAATAACTGTATTAATAATATATCATGCATATGTGTCAGTAATTTTTTTAGTGCTTGCAATTTTAACAAGATGTGATGATTTAGCTGTAATAAGCTTAGTTTGTTTTGCTTGTTTGTTGTTAAGTGTAAACTAGTATTCTAAAAATTTAAATGGTTTATTTGAAGGATGAAGATTGAGTAAATGACTGTTGTAAGTAATAGGACTATAGTTAGTTGGAGGGTTATTGGTTGTGAGTATTGATTTAGTAGAGTTAATTTGGATATTGATATATTATAAAAAGATTCTGTTATTAATAAGATTTGAAAGAGTTCTTGCTATAAGGAAGCAATTCATAAGGTGTTATCTATATAGGCAAGAACAAAGCAATGAGATTCAAGTTTGTTGAATGTTTGGTTTTTAAGATTAGTTGGTTAGGAAACTTTAGTGTTGTATCTATTAAAGTTATTGTAAATATATAAAATAAGTAGGTTATAGTATATTTTTTATAGAAGAGGAATAATGGTTTTTCTCTAATCAATATCATTATGTACAGAGTATGAAGAAGTAAGGCCAAGATTTATAATAACTTGATTTTGTTGCTTAGTAAGTAGATTAATGATAGTGTTGGTAATAATAGGAAGAAGAGCAAGATGCTGCAAAGAATGTTTAAGAAGATCAAGATTAACTGAGTCATAGGTCTTGCTCATATTTTGAGACAGAAGCCAAATTGGTTTTTAGTTGCATGATGCATCTTTAGTAAGGTTGTTAAGTATATGTATAGGTATTGAGATACTGTTGTTCAGTAGAGCAACATAATTGTATAGTAAGAGAATTGAATGTTGTGAGAATATTGTACTAATTTTGTTTATAATAATCTTTGTATAGATTTTACAAGTATGTTCAATTAAGCTTATAGGATGAGTAAAATTAAGATCTTCATCAAATGTATTGTGTTTTGGAATAGGATATATTCTGCTATGTTTCTATTGTTTTGGAGTTTAGTCTGAGTTAAGGCAGTGATTATATAGGGCAGTTATAGCTTTAATGCAGACAACATTTGCATGTTTAAGCATTTCATAACTGATAATATAATAGTACTATAATAGCAAAATAATAGAACAGTTTTATTATTTTACTTTTAGTCTTTGTAACTAAAAGTAAAATAATAGAACTGTTCTATTATTTTATTATTATATTATTATTATGTTATTTATATCAACAAATATTCTGTTATTTTATTGTTATTCTGCTATTATGCTACTGTTATGCTGCCATTATTTGGCAGATTTTTTTCTGTTATTTACTTATTATTCATTCTTTATTCATTTATTTAATTTGTAATTTCTTTAGCTTTCTTCTTTACTAGCACTTTACTTATTTTGCTATTTAGCTATATTTCTAATAAGCAGACTATCTTGTTCTTCATTTTTTCTATTATTTTTCTTTTTTAAAAAATTAATTTTTTTTTTTTTTTCACTTTTGTATTCATAATTAGCAACTTTAATTTGGATTCATTTATCTCTATATTATTCATCTTTAAGAATTTTTCTGCTATCTTTAAAATCTCTATTAGCTGTTTTTTATTATTTGCAATTTATATTGTGTTGTCTGCATATACAATAGCTATAGCTGCTTGATAGTACTTTGTAGTATTGCTGCATTTTATGTCTCTTTTAATTTGCTGCTCTATTATATAATCTAAGCCTTTATTTTCTTATACTTTCTCTAATAGTAGATTATAGAAAATTTATCATATTAATAGAGATATTACTTTATCTTGGTTTATATTATTTTCTGTTGTTATTTTTTCTGTTAAACTATAAGCTGTAATGATTTTTAGTTGGCTCTTATGAAACAAGTTCAAAATATATTTCATTGTTTTTTTAGATACTTTAACTTTTCACAGTGCTAATTTTAGACTCTTTAGTAGGACTAAGGTAAATGTTTTTTTCATGTTTTGCAAAAGTATTTATACTTCTTTGTTCTTTTCTTTTGCTTTTTTCATTATCATATTAAGAATATGTACTGGCTGTTTTGTTGAGTTGTCTAAAAGGCCTGCATAATTTGGTTTTTTAAGTATTTCTTTTTTTATAAACATTTTGACAAGCCTTTTTATTATTACTTTTGTTATAATATTTCTAAAAGTTTTTATTAGTGCTATTGGTCAAATATAGTTTAGACTATATCTTTACTTAACATCTTTTGATATTAAATAAACTTGTACTATTAGATAAACTTGTACTATCTTCTATTTAGTCAGTATCTTTCCTACTTATAGACATAGATTTGCAAAGCCTCTAAATATTTTTTGTATTTTCTTTTCTGCTTGCTTTATTAGAATATAACTTATATCTAATATGCCTAGAGTGGTTACTGTCTTTAGTTCTCTTAACACTTCTTTCTACTTTTTTCCTTTAATTTCTTTTTTAACTTCTGTATACTATTTCTCTTTGGTTTGTTTTAATTATTTCATATCTTTTATCAATATTCTTTTCTATTTATTTTTTTTTGTATTCATTTCCTTTTTTTTTTTTTTTTAATAACAACTTTTTCCAACTCTTTATATTTTCTATTTATGTACTTGACCACTGTCTCTATAATTTTGGTAGTTTTGCATCAATTTTTTTGTCTAGTACTTTTAATTGTTTATTTATTTCATCTTTTTTTTCTTTTGTTACTATTTAGGTTTTTTTGTTTTTGCATATTTGATTAATTTTTGGAACTTAACAATGCTTTCTTCTTGTTGCTGTTCTCTCTGACTTCTCTTTCTGTTTGTTATCATAATGTATAATTTTTTTTAGATATATATTTACTTGCTGCTATAATAATTGCTTCTTCTAGTATATTTTATATATTATTTATCTTCTCTGTTTTTTTCTTTTCATTTTGTTCTTTCTTGTATATATCTTTTAACACCTTTTTTATTTCTAATCAGTTTTGTAACTTTTGTGCATAATTTTTTTAGTCTTTTGGTTTTGCTTAGTCATATAAGTATACTGTTCTTGAAGTCTTTTTTTTAATCTTTTGCTTTGCTTTTTTCTGCTATCATATACTTGATCCATACTTCTGCCATTACTATTCTATAATCACTTCTGTGATCTTTTTTACTTTTTTAATTTTTTATAAACCCAAAACTAACTCTTCTGATACTTATATATAATCAATTCTTGTTATTGCTTCTTTATTTAACTATGTATATTGTTGACTTATTAGATTTATGTCTCTATATATGTATCTAAAGTCTTGTTTCTCTATTCAATTGAAGATTGGCAGCCTTTTGCAATTTGTTGTTTGTGAATGTTATCTATCTAAAATATTGTTTATCATATAATTAAAATTACCTATTATAATAATTTGTATTTGTCTTTTTTTTCTTTGAGACTATTTCTACAATTTTTTGCTAAATGTTTGTTTCTACTACTTTATTATTTGGTGATATATAGACTACAATCACTACTAACTTCAATTGTTTAAAGTATAATGCAATCTTTATTATATATTCATTTATTTTTTTAATTGCACCTATATACTTTTCTTATAGTTTATTGATTATAATTCCAATGCCTAATCCTTTCTTTTTATTCTTTACTGCATTTATCTAATATTTTATATATCTTTTGCCTGCTGCAAATGTTAAAAATTTCTCTTTTTTTTCTATAAGATTTGTTTTATAATTCATATTATTGTAATTTTCTTTTTTTCTGTTTAGCTGAGCAGATTTTCTAATTTTCATTCTTTGGTCTTAAGTCTATTAATATTATAACATGCCATCTTTATTTTTTTTTCACTTTTTACTTTTCTTTTAAAGATCTTTGTCTTGTCTTTATATTATTTACTTTTCTTTTATTTTTGCTACACTTTTCTTCTTTTTGACAAGAAGTCTCTTGTCTTTTTTCTTCTTTAAACACTTTTTTTTCCTTTTATAAGAAGTTTTCAATTTCCTTGTCTATGCTTATTAATTCAACTATAATGCCATTAGGAGTAGTTGGCTAAGTCTTTTTTTGTCTTTCATTTTACTTTATTTTGTTATATTTCTAATCTTTTTAGTTTCTCAAGAATTTTTTCCAACAGGTCTTGGTTTTATCTTTGCAGTTTTTCTTTTTTAATAAAAATATGTAGTGCTTTTTTTTATTTTTATTGCATTTTTAAGTATCTTCTTTTTTTCACTTCTTTTATTTTTATACTTTTCTGTATCTAAGTTTTTATCTATATTGTATATAGTTATATATACCTCTTATAGCAAGTTTTCTCTTTGCTATTCTTCTTTTTTCTTGTTTTCTCTTGCCAAAAGAGAAGTTAATTGTTAAATCTTATTGGTTTGGTTTGTGCTGCTTTCATCTTCTTCTTTAATGCAAAAGTAATTATTGCAGATCTTTTTTTATTACCATTTCTGTTTGTTGATTTATATACTAACTTTGCATTTCTCTTTCTTAAGCATTGTAGTAGTAAGACTTCTAATGTATTTTTAGAAAACTCTAATAGTTTTGATATAAACTGACTGTGTTGGTCTTGTGAACTGTAGTCTTTATTGCTCTTAAATACTCTTGCTAATTTATATATATCAACTAGCAGACTCATAGAATGTTTTTTTTTTAAATGCTTAGTATATATTATTGCCAAAGCTTTGTATTTGAACCTCTTGATTTAGTCTATTTTAACATCTTTAATGTTTCTGTATATGCATTCTACTTCTTTTGTATTAATATTCACTGAAAGGTCCCAAATCATTAAATAGCTATTCACCTTCAAATTTTTTTCTATCTGAAAGTTTTTTGTACTTTTTTTTTTCACTCTTGCTTGACTTTTGTTCTTATATTTTTATTTTTTTTTTATTTTTTATTTTTAATATTTGATACTTTTATTTTATTGTTCTTTTTTATTTTCATTTGTCTTGTACTTTCTTTTTTTTTTCTTAGTATTATGTTTTTCTTGCTGTTCTGTATCTTGAGTTTTGTTTTTGGTCTCTTTTAAAATAAGTTTAAGCCATTTATCTTCTTTTCTTTTAATTCTATCTATTGCTATATCTCTACTATACTCACAGTTAAAATTTACTTTTATTCAATTGTTTCTATTTTTGAATACTTCTTTAATTGTTTTAATGTGATAATTTTTTTCAGAATCCACTAAACATACTTTACTCTTTCTTTTTTGGTTTCTTTTGGCAAAGCATATATTAGCATATTTGGTTTGAAAGACTTGTTTTTATTACATATTTTGTTTCTAAAGACTATCAGCTATGCTTAATTGAATCTGTAGAAAACATTGCTTTATTTTTTTTACTATTTGTCTTTTTTTTTTATTCTATTACTTCTATATTTATAACTTTCATATTTTTCATAGTTTTACATGATTTGCTGTTTAACAATATTTTAGAGTTTTCTTTTTGCTTCTTCCTATTTTTCAATTTTATTTCTTTGCTTTTTGTTGGTATTTCTTCTTTATATTTAAGATTATTAATAGTTTAACTTGTTTAATGTTATGTTGTAGTGATGCTAAGCTCTTTTATTTGTTCTTCTAATATTTTTAATTCTTGCTTTACTTCTTTAATGTTGTTTCTTTTTTCTTAATTCTGCTTTTTATTTTTTTTGCTTTTGCTAAGGCCTTTGGTTATCAGCAGCTATTGCCTTTATTGTGAATTCAATTATGATTATATAACTTGTACAAGATTAACCCTATACTACACTAGCAGATAGTGCTCAAGCTCTTGTACATCTAATTAGATGCTGTCTAGCCCAATCCTGACCTTCCTGTCTGTACATCTGTCAAGCCATTATATATTTAAGAGTATATTATCTAACTATAAGGATTCAGAGAGCCCCTCTCTAACTAACTACCCATATTTAATCTTTGCTAACAAGGCTTGCCTTTGTAAAGTTTGCCCAAACCCTAGTACCAACCTTATAGCATATCTCTAGTACTTATAGTATACTCTGCTTTCAATCTCAGACTTCCAATCCAGATAGCCCGATAGGACTTGACCTATTCCTGATACTCCAGAGTCTGACTTCCAAGGTCCTTTTCCTCCAATTCGAAACTTCTGGCAGCCTGGTTGGTGGTACTTCTTAACTGAGGTTCTTGCCCACTCGATTTCTTCTACATTGGTATCCATTTTCTAGGTCTAGCCTTTAAAGTAGTACTGTTGAAGATTTGTGCTACCTCTTTACTCAGGTCTTTCCAAGTGGGCTCCAGTTTTCTCAGTTCAAGGTTTACATGACCATGAGAACTTACTTGTGTTTGCACCACCAATGCTGGTTTGCATTTCTCTATGCAACTCCAACATTGCACAGATGCCCTATAACCTGCTAGTCATGCTGATGTAACTATGTTACAAGTACTAATCCCAACTGATCAATGAAGTGCTGTTGCTGTAGTACCAGACACAAGGACTTATTTTGGATTTGCACTGCTTGATGCTGGTTTGCATTTCTCTTTGTAACTTCAACATTGCACAGATACTTGTAATACTGATATAAAATAGGTGGTTTTTCAAATTTTCACCATTAGTGGGTTTTGAACTCTCAACTTACTACTTGAGAGGTTGAAAACTTATCCACTTCACTAAGTTGCCACACCTTCTTCTGCTTTTTACTAATATTTTTTGTTTCTTATTTTATCAATTCTATTTTTTTTTTTTTTTTTTTTTTTTTCCCTTAAGCAGTCACGCTAGTACTTTATTAAGATTTGAAATTACATTTGCAATTACATAAATATCCTTAACACCTAAGTCTAGCATCACCCGACCACCTTAGAGGTATCTAAGTGCAACCTGCTGCATTACTTCAAGCAAAAGTAAGCTACTTGTCTAACTACTTAAAGTCCATAATAGAAAGGTCTTCTCACTTCTACGACAAGTTCCAAAATTGTCTTCTGTGTTTTTGTTTTAATTAGTTCTTCTTTTTCTCTTGTTCTTTCTTTCTTTTCTTCCATCTTTTGCTGATTTGCCTTTTTTCCTTTGCATGTTCTTGTCTTCTTTTTTTTCTTTCTCCTTTTTAATCTACCTGTTATTTCTACTTTCCTCTCCCATTCAATAATCTTCTCACATCAGACTCTCCATACTTGTTCGTAGAATGTATTCCAGGCCATATTTGCTATTACATTTGCAAACTTCTGTCTTGACTTTATGTTTAGGAGCTGCTGTAGTCTTTCTTGCATTTCTTTTGGAATTAGGCCTTTAATTAGAGCCTCTCTCATTCTTACTTCTTCTGTTTCTGTTTTGCCAAAGAGTGCTATGTATAATACATATGGAGGAACTCAGATTTTTTCCTCTTTATTAAGTCTCTTCCAGGCTGTTGCAATGGTCACTTTTTGTATTCTTTTCCATAAGCTTCTTTGTCTTTTGCATGCTGCTAGATCCATCTGCATTTCTTTGACTTTATCTTTGCACACTTGGCATTCGGTCGTTGTATATACATCTGGTCTTCTTTTGTTGAGTTCTTCTAGGGTCAGAAGTTTGTCTATTACATATTTTATAAATGCACTTCTTCTGGCACTAATTCTTCTTGTTGTACAATGTACTTCTTTCATCATCTTTAACCTTTTTCAAAAAAATGTTCAATCATAAATCCTAACTTTTGTTTCAGGTTCTAATTCTTTAATTGCTTTTGTTTCTCTCTATTTTGCTCCTAATCTTGCATTTGTTACTAGCTTACATAACAATTTTGCTGATATGTCAGTTTGTTTGTTTTCCCACTCTAAGCAGTACTCTATTTCTTTACAACTGACTTTTTCAATCTGTATTATTTTCTTGCTTACTGCTCCTTTTTTTGCCAAGCTATCAGCTTTGTTATTCCATTTATCTTTACTGTAACTCTTTACTTTAACTAACTCTATCTGAATGTTTTTTGTTGTAATAAGGTCTCTGATCTTCATTATCTATATTGTATTCTTCTTTTTGAGAATCTTGTTTTTATCTGTTTGTTCTAAACCTCTATTAATGTTTCTTATTGCTGCATTACTATCTGTATATATTTCCACTTGCTTTTCTTTTGGTATCGTTAATATTGCTGACTATATTGCTACAAGCTCAACTATTGTTAATTTTTGCCATCCTTCTAAGCCTATTGCTATCTCCTCCTCTGGCCATTTTTGTGTTTCATTTATCTGGACCCATCCTATACCCATTCTATTTTCAGTTATTATATCTTCTTTGGCCTTCATGTTTGCTGTACTGTCTGTATATATTATATACTTATTTTTGTCTTTTGTTATATTTCTTCTTAAGGCTTTTATTATTTTTTGGTTAATGTATTTGTCTAGTCTTTGCTGTTTAATGATTTCTATTTTTAACTCTTCTATTGTTCTAATCCCTTCAAATTCTTGTTCTTTGGTTTCTGGTTGTTTCATTTTTGATGTTACTGTTATCTGGTCTATTGTTATATTAATTTTACTACTGCTCTTTTTTATTAACACATCTGAAACTCTGTTAATTTTGTTGTTTGTTCTAATCCACTGTTGGCATTTATCTTCTGTACTCTTATCTGTTCTAGTGCAACTCTTATATCTCTTTATTTCAACAGCCAATTTGTCTTCTTTACTTTGCATCTGCTAATGTTCTACTAGCAATTTTTTTTCTTCTTTTTGACTATTTTCTCTAGCTGCCTATAGTTTTGTGCACTGTATATTATCTATTCTTTTCTTCTTTTATCCTCTGATATACTCTTCTATTTAACTTGCATTGCTTGTGTATTATGTTTATTTATTCTAAAGTGCTTTTTAACCTCTTTACTTTCTGTCTTGATAAGTACTTTTTGTTCTATTACTTTGAACTAACTTGCTTTTTTTCCCTTGCTTGACAGGCCTTAGTAATTTTTTAACTGCTGCTATATAATTAATCTTTCTCCTTTTGTATTAAGCAGTTGGTTTAGATATATCAAACCTTCTTCATTTATTTTATTTCCACATCTTCTCCATAAATCGATGTTTACAAGTTTACTTATTTTGGTACCATATCCAAACATTGTCCATAAATTGTCTTCTGTTCTTAAGTTTATTTTTAGCTTCCTTGCTTTTAATATTGTCAAGCAAGCTAAGTTGTTCCTTCAGCTGTCTATATTCTCTGATATCTTCTCTACTTTCCATATATCTTCTATTAGGTCTGCTCTTTGGCAGCCTTGAGTTATTCTTAACTTTGTTAACTGTCCAAGTCTATTTTGTTTATTTAATCTTGTTACTAGTTTATCTACTTGTTTTATTATTATTTCTTGTCATAATGTTCTGCAGCTTCCAAGGTCTTTATGTTCTATTATGCAGTTTTCTAATGTTTTTTGCAAGTTAAGTTTTTGTTTTGCCAAACTTATTATTGGTTGATGTATTTCACTTAAGCTTCTTTCTGACATCTTCATTAGTTGTAGCATGTAACTTAGTTTTGGTATTACAACCATATTGTTTATATATACAATTTGACTCATTGTCATTTTTTTGTATCTAAGATCTCTCACTGTTTGGCTTATTATTCTTTTTGCCTTTTTCTTTACTAGCACTTCACTTATTCTGTTATTTAGCCATATTTCTAGTGATCGAACTATCTTGTTTCTTGGTTCTTCTGTTATTTTGCTTTTTCCAAATATTACTTCTCTTTCTTCTTTCTTTATTTTTGTGTTCATTATTAGCAGCTTTGATTTTACTCTGTTTATTTCAATATCATTTATTGTAAAAAACTCTTCTGCTATTTCTAAGATCTTTATCAGCTGCTGTTTGTTATTTGCAATCTATATTGTATTATCAGCATATACAATTGTTGCTTGACGATACTTTGTACTATTGTTGCATAGTGTATTCTTTCTTATTTGTTGCTCTACTGTATAGCTAAGCTTTTATCTTATTGTACTTTTTCTAATAATGGATTATAGAAAAGTCACTATATTAATGGTAATATCACTTCACCTTGATCTATATCATCTCCTGTTATTATTTCTTCTGTTAGGCTGTAGGCTGTAATAATTCTCAATTGTCTTTTATGAAACAGGTTTAAAATATATTTCATTGTTCTTTCAGGTATCTTAACTCTTTACAATATTAGTTCAAGACTTTTAAGTGGAACTGAATCGAATGCTTTTTTCATATCTTGCAAAAGTATTCATACTTTTTTGTTCTTTTCTCTTGTTTCTTCTATTATCATATTTAGAATATGTACAAATTGTTCTGTTGAGTTATCTGGAAGATCTGCATAATTTGTTTTCTGAGTATTTCTTTTTCTATAAACACTCTGGCAAGCCTTTTTGTTACTACCTTTGTTATGACCTTTTTGAATGTTTCTATTAGTGCTATTGGTCATATATTGTTTAAACTATATCCCTATTCAACATCTTTTAGTATTGGATAAACTTGTGCTATTTTCCACTTGGTCAGTATCTCTCTTGCTTTTAGACACAGATCTGCAAAGCTTCTAAATACTTCTTGTATTTTTCTTTCTGCTCATTTTATCAGAATATTGCTTATTCTTGATATACCTGGAGCTGTTTCTGTTTTTAGCTCTTTTAATACTTCTTCTTATTCTTTTTCACTAATTTCTTGTTCAACTTTTGCATATCATTCTTCTTTTATATCTCTTTATGGTCTGTATATTTCTTCCACTTTTTGAAATCTCTTCCAGTTTAGTGTTTTTTTTCCTAAACTGCTTCTTGTAGTGCTTTGCTACTTCTTTCTTAACTTCTGATTTCGTTAACAAACTTGTTTTTTTTTTATTCTGCTTAATAAATCTGTCAAGTACTATCTTCTTGTATGGCTTATTTAATAGACTTACTATCATTTTCTCTTAATTTGTCTTGATCATTTCACATCTTTTATCTATATTGCTTCTATTTGCTTTCTTTGAATTTGCTTTCATTCATTTTTTTTTATTTCTTGTAGTAGTTTTCTCCAACCCTTCATGTCTTCTATCTATGCATTTGATCATTGCCTCTGCAATTTTTGCAGTTTTGTACCTATTTTCTTGCTTAGTTCTTTTAATTGTTTGTTTACTTTGCTTCCTTCTTCTTCCATCACTTTTTGGTTTTTTTTTGTCTTTGCATATTTGATTAGTCTTTGTATTTTGACTATGTTTTTTTCTAGTTACTGTTCTTTTTGACTTTTTCACCTATTTATTACATATTGTATATTTTCTTCTTAGGCATATGCTTGCTTGCTGCTGTAATAATTGCTTCTTCTATTATATTCCAAATATTATTTATTTTGTTTACTCTTTTATCTTCATCTTATTTTTCCTTTTGAATGTTCTTTAGGATTTCTTTAAATTCTAGTCATTTTTGTAACTCTTGTGCATAGTTTTCCCAATCTTCTGTTTTTGCTTGATCATACAAATATAGTATTCTTGACTGTTTCTTCCTCTTAACCTCTGCTTCATTTTTCCTTACTATTATATGTTTAATCTATATTTCTGCCTTTATTATTTTATAGTCACTTTCTGTAATTTCCTCTGCTTCTTCAATTTCTGCTTTTTTGCAACTCCATTGCAAGCCCATCTGATATCCATATATAGTTAATTCTTGTTATTGCTTCTTCATTTGACCATGTATATTGTTGCTCTATTGGGTGCATATATCTGTATGTGTCACTAAAATCCTGCTTTTTTATCTAATTAAAGATTGGCAGTCTTTTGTAGTTTGTTGATTGTAGGTGTTGTCTGTCTAATATATTGTTTGCTGTATAGTTAAAATTACCCATTATGACTATTTGTATTCATATTTTTCTTTTTAGAACTCTTTCTACAATTTTCTGTTAGATGCTCTTTCCCACTATCTTGTCGTTAGGTGGTATATAGACCAGGATTATTACTAACTCTAATTGCTTAAAGTATAATATGATTTTCATCATATATTCGCTTATTTTCTTAACTACACCAATATGCTTCTCCCATTGCCCATCTACTAGAATTCCAATGCCTGATTCTTTTTTTTTATCTTCTGCTGCATTTACCCAATGTCCTATGTATTTATTGTTTACCATATATGTTAAAAACTTCCCTTCTCTTTTTGTAAGATTCATTTCAGTAATTCCCAGTATCATAATTTCTTCTTTTTCTGTCTAGCCCAGCAAATTTCCAAGTTTCCAACCTTTAGTTTTAAGTCCATTAATGTTATGACATGCAATCTTAATTTCTTTCTTTCCTTCCTTTCACTTCTCCTTTAGTTGTTCCTGCATTATTTTTGTATTTTTGAATCTTTCTTCCCACTTTTTGCTTTCTTCATTTCTAAGACCAGAAAATATTTCTTTTCTTTTTTCTTCAAACATTCTTCTTTCTTTTTGCAGAAAGTCTTCAATCTTCTTGTCTGTATTCTTGAGATCAACTAAGATGCCCTTAGAAGCAATCAGGCAGACCTTCTTTTGTACTTAGATGTATACTTTCCAATCTGTTTAGTCTGTCTAACATCTGACCTAAAATGTTCTCAATTTGTCTAATTTCTAAATAAGATTGTATATCTAATTTTATTTTTGCTTCTTTTAAGTTTCTTCTTTCTTCTTCTATGCTAGTGTTTTTGTCTTTTAACCATTCTTCAATATTCTGTAGTTGAGGATCACTTTCCATTGTCATGTATCTTCTGTTTAAATATTAACTACTTCTGTCTCAGCTACTTTCTCTTTTTTCTCTATTGCTTATTTCTTTTCTTCTTTCTGCCTCATTATTTTTATCTTCTAACCATTCTTCTATGTTTTGTATCTGAGAATCATTTTTCATTTCTGTATATTCTCTCTATAAATTTTGACTAGTCCTATCCTAGCTTTTTTCTCTTTTACCTCTAGGACTTTTTCTTTTTTTTGTTTCTCTTGCCTTTTCATTTACCCAATATACTCAAAAGTTGTTATACATGATTGGTTTAGACTGGGCTATTTTCATCTCTCTTTCTGTTGCAAATATAATTATTGCAGTTTTCTTTTGATTTCCATTTCTATTTGGTAGGATATAAACTGATCTTGCACCTTTGCTTCTTAAACATTGTAATAATAGAACCTCTGAAGCATTACTCAGCAGCTTTGTTAACTTTGCAGTATACTGTTTTTGCTTTTATCTTGCCTCATAGTTTTTTTCTTCTTCTGTCACTCTTATCAGTTTGTTGCTATTGATTAGTATGGACCACAGGATGCTTCCCTATTCTATTTCTTCTATTTGGATTATTGCGAGAGACTTGAATTTGGATCTTTTAATTCTTGTCACTTATGCTTTTTTGAATCTTCTGCAAATATATTCTAGTTCTTTTTTGTTTATGCTTGTTGATAAGTCCCAAATTGTTATGAACTTTTTGTCTTTCATTTTTTTGTCATTATTGTTTCCTTGACCTTCTTTTAGTTCATCTTTGTTTTTTTCTTTTCTATATCCTTCCTTTTTGTTGTTTGGTATATTGACTTTTTTATCTTAGTAATCTTCTTCAAGTTTCTTTTGCTTCTTTCTTCTTTCTTCAATATCTTTCTTTGGTATCATTCTGTACCAGTTGTTTTCTTTTTTCCTAATTCTTTGTATCACTTCATTTATGCCAAATTTACAGTCGAAGTTTACTTCAATTCACAAATTTTCTTGCTTAAAAACTTCTCTAATGTTCTTAATATGTTCATTATCTTTTAATAACCAGCTGTTAAACTTTATACACTCTTCTTTTGAACCTCCAAGTATGTTGTATATGGGGGTGTTGGCTAGTAGACTGTTGTCTTTGTTGCAGTTTTTTTTGCTTAGTGCCTACATACTTTTTTCTAAAAGGATTTCTATTATATCTATTTCTCTTTCAACTTCTTGTTTTCTTCTTTTTCCTCTTTTTTTTTCTTCTATTGTTGAACCTTGTCTTGATTCTTTACCATCTATTTCTAGTCTTCTTGTTTGGTCTCTTTTGTTTGTTCTTTTCTAGTTTCTGTTCTCTGTACTAATAATTTTTCTTCTATTCTGTTTGTGCTTTTTGTACTTACCTTGTTTTTGCTTCTTTTGTTGTCTCAAGGTTCTCATCTGATAGTCTTTTCTTGTTTGTATCTTTTTTTTCTGTTCTTCTTTTGATTTTTTGGTTTTTTTCATATATATTTCCTTGTTCTTTCTTTTCTTTCATTGCTTCTTGTTGTGTTGATTTCTCTGTTTCTTGTTTGTCTTTTTCTTCAATTTTAATTATTATCATGTTTTTGTCTTGTTTTGTGAAGTTTAACTTCTTTTTTGGCTGTTTTTTTTGCTTTTTCGATCAATTTTCTTGTCACTCTTAATAATGCAACTTCTTCTGGTTTTTGCTTTGTAAGTATCACAATAATTTTGTCTTCTTTGTTTGGCATTATATATGTCTTACTTGACTAGTTAAAGAATATTTTATTGTGTATTCTATTTATTGCCCAATATGCCTTTCTTATAAAAATTGTTAATAGACTTTCTCTACACTTTTCTAATCTTATGTTGTACTTGCATTTACTAATTTCTCCCCCAAGTTTCTCATTGGTCACAGATCAATAATATTTCCAATTGGTTGAAATTGATGATCCCTAACAACGTGATATCATCGACCAATAATATTATCACATCACAAATAAGAAAAAAAAATTTAAGTTTTTTTTATTCTCGATTTTAGTGCTGCTTACAAGCACTAGTGTATAATTTAACATTCATGAATACTATTATGCAACCGAATTTGGATTAAATACACTTAACAATGACTGAAGAAATGTCTAGTAAACGACTTTGATCATAAATTGATTCAAATAGTTGAGCATATAATAATAAGTTTTTACTCTATAATTTACCCTTTTCTAACTCGAAAAAGAATTACCATTCGAACCAATTAGAGATCTTGCTAACTATATTTATTATAATTGTGCAGAACTTGCAGCTTAATACCTTCATAATCTTACTAATTAAGGTTAAAGTGAAAGAATTAGTAATGATTATTGCAAAAGAGAAGTATATTTTTTATATTTATGTTTATTGCATTTTAAGGAACATTATACTCATTAAACTTTTAATATATGAACTGTTAATTTTTTTTCAACTAAGGCGACACGATAGTATCATAATAAACTAGTATTACAAAATCTTTAATTTACAAATTTACGATCCTCTAATAATTCTTTACTTTTAATTTATAAATCATCGGCAATGTCAATTCTATGGTTTAGTTGATTTGAAAAGTTCCCTATGTACGAAAAATATAATAAGCATAGACAGCCACTGTGGCATAATATGAGGTAAGTTGTTTGACACAGATTATTCTTTGTTCTGGTGGCATATTTTCTAAGATCTCTCACAAATAATAGGCATACCATAATTGTGCTTTTCTATTTTCCATTCTTTTGAATTAGCGAAGGAACTGATGAGTAATAGCGGTTTGAGTTTGATAATCTTGTAATGGATCATAAGGGGTGGTAATGGGATCACTAATTGGACTGCTATTATTATAGTCTAATAGCTCATCTATAATTTTTTTATACAGGTCTGCCATGATAATTTTTTTATGATTTGTTAATATTTAATATATATGAACGTGTAAAAAATAAGATTGTTCTTGAAAGCTAGAGAGAAATAAAGTGAAATATTTATTTTCTTTTTGAAATATTCAATTGTGCTCAATGATTTGCTTATCTCATTAACACACTATTGTATGCATCGTTAGAAATATAATATGCACATATCTAAATTGCTCTTCTAAGTAATTATTGTGATAATTTGTTCATTTAAATTCGTTTTTATATTCAAAGAAATTACTACCGAACTTTCTATATCAAATAATAAAAGATCCTGACGTTAGTTTTTTTTTAAAAATTATTTAGGCATACATCTGCGGTTGGAAAGAGGATTGTAAATATAAAATGGATCTAACAATTTAAGAATAAGTTTATAGTTCCTAAAATAGATTTCACTGCAATTAATAATTAATTGCGGCCTTCTATTTGAAGGTTAAAGTAAATTTCTTGTTAATTGTATTTATTTTTTTTTTGGTATTATTTTATTATGTGGCATTTTTAATTCTGAAGTATATATAATATATTTTAATTAAATATGCATTTTCCAGCCAGATGCACTGAGGCTGGTGGTCTCGAAGTCATTGTTATTTACTGCGTTGGCAAATCAGTTTTACAAAAGAACTTTATATATTTATTGATTTGTTTGTTTGAATAAGTACTTATATATGAAGTGCTTTAACAATAAGTACTGTTGGCCACTGTCTACAGTACTCAGGGTATTATTCAAGAACTCTATTTTTAAAATTGAATAGTACTCGTGGGCACTGTGTAAAGAACTGGGTACTATATTGGGGCACATATAATATTAAAAGCAGTAAATCAATATGGTTGTACTCGGGTCTTATTCAAGTAACAAGCCAGTAAGGATGATGAATAATGCCTGAGTCTTAATCATGAGACATATTATTTTGGGTGATACTGTAAGCAATAGCTAATAGTAATAGATAATTTATTACTTAAAATTAAATTCTTTATGGATAATAGTTTGAAGTTAGTAAGTTATATTTATTATTTATTATTAATTTATTATATAAATTAACATATTTAATATCTATTTTGTTTTTTAATCACTGAATTTGATGCTAATTTAGATGGTTTTAATATGTTATGATCAGCTGTTGAATTAACCCTTACAATTCTTGTTTTTTCTACCTGAATAGCTTGTCTGAGTGTTAATTGTAAGCTTTGAATATCTTGACTCTCTTTGTCTTTACATTCTTTGGCAATTAACATTAGTTTCTCTTTTAATTTCATGAATTCAAAATTTTCATCACCTAGAGGACCAATAGAAGTGAGAGAATTAATAGGCTCCTCAATATTAGGATCCATGAATTGCATCTCAAGATAATTATAATCATGGCTAGTTTCTTCTGTGCTATCAGTGGTAATATAAATTTTGTTAAGTATAGCAAAAATATGTTTATATGGCAATTGTCGTATTTGAAGTTATGACAATTGCAAATGTAAGAAGATATGTCTAAACTATCTTTGCTATTAATTGTAGAATCTTTTCTTCAGACTGAATATTCTATGTCATCATTTGTCATAGAATGTATAATCCAAGTATTAGGTCTGACACTATAAATATTATTCTGATTGATACTTGTAGTCCCTTTAATTTCTCTAATTCGCTGTTGATGTCTCTGAGGATTCATTCTACCAACTTTTAATTCATCTAAAAAAGATGAAAATTCCAAGTTACAAAGCACGATATTTATAAGAAGATATACTTTAGCATCAAGCTGTCTCCCTGGTCATCCCCTTATATATGTATATTTTAGTTTGCGATGAAATGCTTTGATTAAATTGTTTGTATCAATCATATCTCTAGAAATTCCTCTTAGACATATCATCCACTTATTATACTTGGGTTTCTACCAGTGCTCAAAATAGTTAGCAAAGGCATTTGCAGACTCTATATTAAACTTTCACCATTTTTCAATGGCTTGGGTAACTTGATTTTTTGCTTCTGTATCATTCCACCCCTCTGTTTTCATTAATTGCCAAAGATCATTTCAAATAGTCACTTTATATTTATTGACATTTCTACTAGAATGATAATTTAATTTTCTATGCCATGATCTTAAGACATGAAAATGGCAGAGCAACATGGTACTATTGGGAAAACTCTCTTCAACGGCCTTTATTTCTTCTTCTGCGTCGTCAACTATAAAAATATCCAGATTCCAATTTTCATGATTAAATTTTAAAAATTCAAGACACTTTTTTAATGTTAATGTTTTTTTATATTTACTAATAAGGAATGCAATTGGAAAACCACTTTCGGCTGTAGGGTGTTTTATAACAAATGAAAAAAGATGATAACCATATTTATTCATTCCATGAGTACCATCCAAGCATATTACTCTAGCACATTGCATGATTTCTTTTTGTTTTTTTTTGTTTGAAAAGCAAACAGAAATCCCGTGTCAGCTACATCTGACACCTGTTTCTCATTGCCACATTCAAATAAGCAACACCTGCCCATACTAATTATCTTCACCATCTATTTATCTAAGGATTTTATTTTATCATCATCAAAATAAGTACATGTTTTCATTGTATCATATACAATTGCATAAATATCTTTCTTAGTTACTAATCCATCACGTAGTTTTTGAATATCATGTAAAGGCTCATTCGATTGTACTACCTCTAAAGACTGGCTTGGTCTTGAAGCTCAACTGCTCGAAAACGTAGAAGTTGTTGAATGCTAAAAGCATCAAGTTCTTCAAGGGCACATTGCCTAATAAACTGTCTAATGTTTTCTGATAAAGGTAAAGTACACAAATCTGACAGCCGGCCAGGATAGTGATTTATGTGCTTATAATAGTAACGTAAAACTACTGTTGTTGAGTTGACGGAAAGCGCAACATGGATGTAGCTTTTACATCCACATTTTTTTGATTCTTTTTGTACAAGCTGTGGTTTTTTTGTGACATCCTTTTCAGCAGTGCTCTCATATGTCCCATACTGATGGCAATACCATTTCTCTGACCATTGGTTTTTTTTTCTTGAACCACCTTCATGTACCCGATGATCATTTCTATAATAACTAAGCTCTTCTTTTTTAAGGTTTTTGATCTATTCTAGGTATTCACTAACTAGAAGATCATATGTTTTAAATTTTTCAGTTTCTGACTTATTATTTGTTGTATTATTATCATCTCTTATCTCTCACGTCTGACCAATGCCATCTGTTATGTCTAGAATACTATCAAGCACATTGTTAAGCTCATAGTCGCTGCCATCACTAATAATCATATCTTCTTCTTCAATATCAAAAATTGCATTAATATCTAGTGGCAATAACATGTTAGAAGAACATTTATTAAGCAACTTTTAAAATGACAAGATTTGAAGCTTCACAGATGTTAAATTAGTTTTCTAAAAACGATAGTAAGAACGAACTGTTCAAGGTTTATGCAATAGAACTAGAAGTATACAAGATTTAGCAAGATTTTCACAATAGCAACTTTGTACTAACGAATTACTTAAAAGTGAATAAATTATAAAGGCAATTTAAATAAAGGAAAGTATTGTATTTTGTTTATTTATCACTTAGAAGATATTGATACTAATGGATAATTTTATTATAACTTTATTTTATAAGAATAGATAAATGCAAGACAATTTACAACTTGGATGAAAAACCGCTCTTAAATATACTATTATGATGTCGCCTATTCTATTTAATTACTTGAATAAAGGTATTATAGTTTATCTTGTATAGAGGCAAAATATTATTTTTTGGCTCTTTTTTTCCATTAAAATAGCTTTGCTCTATTCTCATTATTTGTCTAATCTACAAAATTTGCAAAATTCGCAGGATTTGTGTAATAAGTCACAGGTAATTGTGTAATACAATTGGTAAGGCTTACTTTAATAAAGATATTTTTAATTTGAATATAAATGCAGTAACAATTAAATTGTCTTTAATTAAATACTTTAATGTGCATATGCAGCACCAAAATAAATTCCTACACATAACAATAAATGCATATGCAATAATGCACCTCGTGAATCAAATAAAGCTACATAGCTTAGCATATATTTGATTATACATGTGTACCTAAATTATTTTTAAAAAAAAGTATATTTTGATATTGCTAAATTTTTTATATAAAGCCCTCTGAAATAACTATACTATATAATATATTTTGATGAAAAGATTTCAAAATATTTCGGCAATAATTTCTGAAAAGATAAAAATTAATTTTGGCTGCCTAAATGCTGTAATTACTTTTTTAAGATGAGCAATTTAGGCACACATGTATATATTCAATGCATCTCTTTACTGTGAACGCATTAAATACATTGAGGCAACTATTAGAATTTAGAATCAAAAATGAAATAACTTCTAAACACCCACTTACTTTCATCTAATAAAGAAATTAAATTTATTTGCAAATCAAAAGTATTATTACTTGTAATTGTTTGATGTGGTTTAAATTTAAATGCGCAAGATATATGTATGCAAAAATTTAGTAAAAGATTTGTGCAGTTTACATTTCAATTTAAAGGACTTTTGTATAAACTAATTTAAAAAGCATCTCATGAAATCCTGGGTGTAATAATACAGAAAAAATAAGATTTGTGCATATGCATGTAAAAAATAAGTAGAAAACTGCACGAAATAAATTATTAAACATGCAAATTGGTTTTTTTTCTTAAGTTATTTGTGTAAAAATATTTTACTTGCATAGTATTGTAATTTAACCATGATGCGGGAATATTATTGGTTAATGATATCATGTTGTTAGGGATCAATTTCATCTAATCGGAAATATTATTGATCTGTGACCAATAAGAAACTTGGAGGAGAAATTAGTAAACATGTTGTACTTATGTCTATATATTTCTGATTGGTTCTGTAAATTTTCTATTTTTCTTATACAAACTTTGTTTACTTGTTGTGTAATCTGTCTATCTATTTAAGTTTAGTAGTCTGCATATGTCTGTTTTGTTTTGCTATTTTGTGTTTTTGTATAATGTAAACAGATTTACATATAGAGTCTAGTGGCAATTTCTTACTATTGCTGTTTTCTAAGAAAATTTTTCAATTTTCCTTCTTTTCTTTGTGCTATACTATTATTTTTGTAGCACACTTTTCTTCTATACTTCTTATTGCTTTCTATGTTGCTGCTTCTTTTTATCTAGTGCCACTTAAGATGTTTCTTATTACTGATTTTGCAAAAATCTTTTTTTTTCTTCTGGTTGTTTTGTGTCTGAGTAATCATTAGAGAGAGTTTTTTGTTTAGTTGAATTTCATATTTCTTTTTAATTTTCTTCATTTTGTTAATTGGTTAATGTTCATCAGCTTTTTCTATTCAACAATAACTTTATTTTTTTTTTTTATATATTTGCATAAAACTTATTCTATACTATATTGGTTATTATGTCTAAAAATTCTTTTGTTTCCTTAAATGGCTTTAGTATATTTTGTATTTGTTCAATTATCTTTTCTTAAACTAAATATTTGACTATTTCTATTCTTGTTTCTTTTTTTTTTTGCTTGTTTACTCACTAAAAGATTTCTTTAAGTTGCCTTTTGCTTGTAATTACATGTGTTTCACTTAAAAATTTAGTTTATGCAAAATTAATCAATAAAACTTTTATTTTTTAGTTGTTCTTATAATACTTGCATAATACCAAATATTCAGATTTTTTTTCTCTTCTTCATTACAGTATATACAAAAAAAACTTTTGTAAAAATCTGGTCTTTATTATATAGAGGTTTTAGTAATAACAACTTATTAATTTTTTTTTTGCTTTTGCTAAAACTGTAATTATCAACAGTTATTGCCTTTATTGTATTTTAATTATAATTATATAATTTGTACAAAGTGAGTCTACAACTAGCCATATATACAACTTTTAATTGTCTATTTTAAATAATTCATCTATATAGCAGGTTTTACACTAGCTGTTATATCTGCAATTTACTAGAAAATTACCTATTTAAATACTTTAATCTTTATATTTATACTGACAAATAATATACAAGTTCCTGTATACCAAAGTACTGTCTAATCTAATCTTGACTATCCTGTTTGTATGTTTGTCAAACCATTATATATTTTAAAATACATTATCTAAAATAAGGCTCTAAAGAGCCTTTTTGCTAACTAACTATTCACATTTAGTCTCTTGTTAACAGAGCTTACCTTTGCAGAGTTTACTTAGACCCTAGTACCGATTTCATAGCATATCCTTAGTACTTATAGTATACTTATGCTTTTGATCTTAGACTCCCAATTCAGATAGTCTAGAAGAACTATTACCTATTCTTGGTATTTCAGAGTTCATCTCTCAAAGTTCTTTTCCTCCAGTTCAAGACTTCTGATAGTCTGGTTAATAGTACCCCTTACTTGAGGTTCTTGCCTGCCTAATTTCTTCTACATTAGTATTTGTTTTCTAGGTTTAGCCTTTACAGTGATACTGTCAAAAATCTGTATTATCTCTTTATTTGGGTCTTTTCAAGTGGGCTTCAGCTTCTTAGTTTATGAATTTACATAACTATAAAAACTTATTTTAAGTTTGCATTATCTAATGCTAGTTTGCATTTCTTTATATAACTTCAAAATTGTGCAGATGCTCTATAACCTACCAGTTATAATATTGTAACCATGTTACAGATATCTTATCCCAACTGATTAACAGAATGCTATCACTGTAATACCATCTATATTACATAAATGATTATTCAAATTTTTCCTATTAATAGGTTTTAAACTTACTATCTATTACTTGGAATAATAACTTATTTATTTCACTAAGTCACTACACTTCTTATAACAACCTATTATAAAAACATTTAATTAAAGTTCTTATTTGTGTATTTTTTTTTTAACTTGTACATCTGCTTCTGCTTTGGTCTTTAATCTTTTTTATAAGTATATTTAATTATATATTTTTTTCTTATTATTTAGTTTTATCTTTTTAATTTCTAATGAAAAACCCTATTTAGTTTCTGTTTGTAGATCTAAAATTTTTTTAATAAACTTTTTTGTCAGATTTTCTATAATTTCTTTCTTTTAATAAATTAAAATGCTAGTCCTTTAAGAAGTCTTTTTTTTCTACTATTCTATCTAAATTATCTATTTTGGCTCTTTTTTTTGTCCAACTATTTGTTCTATTGTTTTATTTATTATTATAAATTTATTTCTAAATTTTTTAACTCTATAATTTTTTTAATGTTCTCTAATAAATTGTAATTTTTTTTTTTTAAACTAACTGCTTAAGAATGCAGATGGCATTTTTTATTATTAATTATTGTAATTGTAATTTTTTCTTTTTAGTCATTATCCAATAAATTAAATTTTTTTATTTTTAAGACTTGCAATTGCTGTTATGCTATTTGTACAAATCTTTATTTTCTCTGTTTTGGTATTATAAGTATAACAGACCAAATAGCTAAGAGCTCTAATTTTGTTGATAATAACCAATTTTATGTACCAAAACAGTTCTTACTTAGTACTTTTTTTTTCATCTAGTTGCATTCAGTCTAATTCTATTTGGTTTACTATTGAATCTTTTTTTCCTAATACTCTTTTTAGTAAACTATTTATATAAAAGATTAATATTTCTTTAGATCTTTCTTTGTTTTTTTTGATTAAGTTTTATAAGTTCATCTTTCATTAGCTAGCTGATAGATTGTTTTTTGATAATTTTGATGTTCAAATCATAGCATATAACTTTAGTAGCTTTATTTTTATTTTATTGTATTTTTTTTTTTTTTTTTTTTATAAAGAGTTTATTTCTTGATCTAACTTGAGAGTTTGTTGATTATGTTTTCTAACATAGTCTAAAATCTCTTCTTGTACTTTAACTTTATTAATCCATCTTTTACAGCCTAAACTAATTTAATTTTGGTTTAACTTGCAGTCTTTATATTTGAATAAAGTTACTTTTGCTATTTCTATTTGCTTTACTTCATGTTAGTGTTCTGTTAACAATCTTTTGAGACCTTTTGTTAAAATCTTTTCAATTACTAATTGTGTATTTTCTTTTTTTACTATTTTGATTAAAACTTAATCTTTTTTTATTTTGTTATAAGAAAGTAGTTTTGGTAGCATTTTGAAAGCAAGACTGTTTGGCTTGTTTATTCTCTAACCTGTTTTTAATAATCTTTTTCCTTTGTCTTCTAATATATTTTTTTATTTTTATGAACTATTTGGCTTTTCTGTTTTTGCTTAATTCTTTTTGTAATAATTTGAGTTGTTATTATAAAATTATTTTGTTGCCTAACTTTAAAATTAACTGATTTATATAAACTAAGTTGAACTTTCTAAGAAATTTAGTTATGTTTTTAGTAAAATTATTGCTTAGTAGATCTGCAATTTTTGTATTTTTTTTTTTTATATTAAGGTCTGAAGTTGTAAATATTTTTTTTACTTATATTTCTTTGGCTTTAAGTATAAAATAGCATGCTAGATTGTCTTTTTATAAACTTTGTATATCTTAAATGAATTATGATATCAATTGGTTTCTAATATACCTATTAATAAGAGTCTGTAGTTGATCTGTATTTTGATAAGAGCTTCTTCTAGATCTATAGTATTAACTTGTACATGCAAACTTGCAATTTGCTTTATTAATAATTAATGCCAAAAAAAAATGCAATTTTTTAAAGTTTCTATATAACATTATACTATTGCTTACTGTGCTTGCAATTTTGAGTTTGTGTTTTGCTATTCTTAAAATTGGCTTTTGTATTGCTTTTATTACTGTTTTAGATAATTTTATTACCTGTAGCAAGTAGTTAAGCTTAGATACTATGTATATGTTATTAATATAGACTATTTGTGCTATTGTTATCTTTTTGGTTTCAAGACTTCTTATTATTATATATACAACTTCTTAAGCTTTTGTTTTGACTAAAAACTTTTTTAGCTTATTGTTAAGCTATATTTCTAAAAATCTTGTTATTTTGTTTATATTTTCTTCTTGTATTTATTTGTTATCTATTTGTATTTTTCTATTTTTTCTTTTGTATTCATAATTACTAGTCTTGATTTCTTTTTATTTATCTAAATATCATTGATTTTAAAAAACTCTTTTGCTATTTAAATTATTTGCTTTATCTGTTCTTTGGTTTTGGCAATCCAAGTTATGTTAGCAACAAAGACTACTACTTCTTGTTTTTATTTTATTTTTTTGCAGTAGTTAAGATTATAGTTGTATAGAATATCTATTTTAGCCATATATCTAAGATTTGAGTATTTTTTTTTTTATGTTTTAATATTTTTTTTTATTATATATATTTTTTTTACAAAACAATAAAATTGTTATTATTATTATTTATTAAAATCAAAATACAAACTAATTTTGAGTTTATTATTTTTAATTTGAACATTTATAAATAATTTAATTTTCTCAAAAAGTTTATAACCAAGTTCATTATATATAGAACAAAGACTGTTAAGATTTTTTTATAAACAAATCTACTTTTTTAATTAAATTATAAAAGTTGTGTTGCATACTATTAGAATATTTCTTATAAAACTTATACTACAAAGCTTTTTAATAATTTTAAAGATAATATAAATAAACTTGTAATATTGTTTTTTTTTTTATTTATATAATATCAAATAGAAAAATAAAAATACATGAATATATTAATTGGATATAGATGTATAACTAAAAAATTATTTTTAAGCTACACTATTGTTGTTATACTACAACATCTAGTATAATATTATCCTTTAGTTTTCTGTTATTAGTTGAGTTAATTAACATGAACTTAACTACAGAAAGAGTAAAAAGGATCTCTAAGATTATTTTAATTAGTAAAAGCAGGTATGTATAGTGAAGTTTTGAAAAAGAGTTTTAAAAATAAAGAGATTTATATCAGTATTAAAAGTGAAAGTAGTATTGTTTAAGTTTGAAAGTTAAGAAATAGTTAATTTAATATTATTTTTCCTTTTAGTAGAAATTGTAATTCCTTGTAATAATTCCTATTTATATTATTTGATATTATAAGTTTGCCAGATAGTAGAGTTGAACCAGATAAATAATAAGTTAAATAAGAAGATAAGGAAATTGTTAGTTAGTTTTTTTAGAATAAGCTAAAGTAGATTGTATTGATTAAAGGTTATTGTACTCTGAATAAGTAAAAGTATTGTGTTATATATATTGAGATTGAAAGAAGTGTTTTGTATAATAAGAATTTGTATTATTGCATTGGATGTAGTTTCTGTAATGTTTAAAGAATTTAAAACATTTAAGATTTCATTAATAAAAGTGTTTTGTGGATTGCAGAAATGAAGTGAGCATTGAAATAAATATTTAATATTTTTATATTAATTACAATATAAGCAATTTGAGATTAAATAAAGGAGAAAATAACAGATATTTAGATTGACATTGTTAATAGATTATTGAGAAATATTTTATTTCTAATAGAATATAGTTTAAGATTGAAATTTTGAGAGTTGATAATTTCAGTTAATAATAGAATATTTATAATTAAAAGGTTCTGTAGTAGTTTGAGTTGAAAAAGTTTGTTAAATGATTAAATTAATATTAAGTTTTTACAAAATTTGTATAGTTTGTATATAATTGAAATTTCTTTTCAAAGAAAAAAGTAGGTTGTAATATTGTTTTTTTATTTTTTTTATTTAAAGTGACCTCTTTGGTTTTTTAACTTTTATTAATTAGTTATTGGTATTGTGGTTCATGAACTACTACAGAAGAGCATACAATTGGCTATATATGTAACCTTTCTATATTACCTATTTAAGAAGTCTGCCTGAAGGTTTTTTACCAATTGTTGTATCTAACATTCCTGTTTGGGTGTTCCATTTTAAACTCTCTGAACCTGTAACCTGTATTACTCACTGGGTTATACCCAAATGCTTAGATTATCATCTTAACCTTAGGACTAATTTATTCTCAAAATAAACTTCTTAGAGTCTTCTGTATCTATTTTTATAGCTAATCTAGATACTATTATAATAGAATTAATACTTGCAGTCAAGACTAACTATTAAACTGTTATGCTCTTGTAGAGTTCACTTAGATCTTAGTATCTATTTCATAGCATAATCTCAGTACTTTAGTATACTCTTGTCTTTTTACCAAACTTTCAATTCAGATAGTCTATGTAGAAATACTACTAGTTTATCAATATATTAGATCAACCTGATATCCTTTTTCTTTAATTTATTTTAGCAGCCTAGTTGATAGTATCCCAGAAACTTCCAACTCAAAGATTCTTGCCCATCTGGCTACTATAACCAGGTATTAGATCTTAGTATTCATTTTGCCAAACTAGTCTTTACAGTAGAGCCATTAAAGATTCAGCTATCTCTTTACTTAGATCTTCTTAAATAGACTTCTTGTTATCTAATTTCAACAGATTTACATGATCACAAGAACTTATCTAGTATTTGCACCATCTGATTTGTCAGTTTGCATTTCTCTGTATAACTTCAATATTGCACAGATGCTTCATAACTTGTTAGTCATGCTAGTGTAACTGCTATTACAGGTATTTTAATCTAATTATTAGTAATAGTTGCCATAATACAAATATTATATAGATAATTATCCAAATTTTCATTGTCGATAGGATTTGAACTTCAAACCTACTACTTGGATGGTTGACAACCTGACCACTTCACTAGGTTGTTACACCTCTGGTTGTAATATTGTTAGCTTTATATAATAATATATATATATATTTTTTTTTAAACTTAAGCAAGTCACACTAATATTTTATTAAGATTCTTGAAATTATTCTTGCAATTGTATAAATTTATCTAAAAACTAAGTCTAGCATCATCTAGCTACTTTAAAAATACCTAAGTGCAACCTGCTACACTACTTTAAACAAAAGTAGACTGCTTGTCTGCCTACTTAAAGTCTATAATAGAAAGGTCTTTTTTTTTTATAATAAGCCAACATTGTTTTTCTAGTTTCTTTTTTGATTCTCCTTTTCTTTTCTTTTACTTGCTTTTTTTTCTTTAATTTTTTGCTGATTTGGCTTTTCTTTTCTTTTTAAGTTTTTCTTTTTTACTTCTTTTTTTTTTATTTTGTTTATTATATCTATAATAATATATTAATATTTTCTTTAGTTATAAAAAATAAATTAAACTAATTTAATTGCTTAGTTGTTAGTTTTATGCAATAAATAATTGGTTTGGTTAAAGCTAAAGTATTATATTTGTTACTTTTGGCATATTTTCTTGATTCTGAAATTGTATAATTTTTAATCTATTAATATTAGTTTAAAAATTATATAATAATATTATAATTTTGTTAAGATTGTAAAAAAATATGTAAATGCTATTCAATAAAAAAGAAAAAAATAGAGTATGTTAATTTAGTTAAGTAAATAAGTTATTAATCTTTTAAATAAGAAGTTTTAAATTCTATTTTTTTTTTTTTAACTTAAGCAGTTATACTAGTACTTTATTAAGATTCTTAAAATTACTATTGCAATTACATAAATATATCTAATAACTAATATCTAACAAGGGTATAGCAACCTAGTGAAGTAGTCAGATTGTCAACCTCCAAGTGGCTGATCCAGAGTTCAAATCTCAGTGTTAACAGAAAATTTAAAAATTCTTTCTGTATTACAGTTAACTGTTTCTTGCAATTGGTTAGGATAAGATATATTATACCAGCATGACTGGCAGATCATATAGTATTTGTATAATAGTCATATAATATTGTTTTTTGAAACAAGATCTGTGATTATATAAAGGAATACAAACTGGTACTAAGCAGTGCAAACCTACAATAAGTCTTTATAACTATATAAATCATAGGAACCAAAAAAAGAAAGATGGAAGTTCACTTGAAAGATCTAAGTAGAGAAGTAACTTAAACTTTTAATAGTATGTTATTGTAAAGACTAGACTTATGAAACAAAGCTAAAACTTGTAAAACTAGACAAATATGCAAATCTTTAAGAAAGGACCAGAGGAACCAATCAGGCTGCCAGAATTTTCGAGTTTTAGAAAAAAAAGGTACATGCTGGCAAACATGTAAACCAGAGGTGTATGGTTTTGATCTACCTTTTTGGGCTATCTGAAATGGCAGCTTAATGGAACTTGAATTGAATACTAAAGTAGTAAAGATATGTTATAAAGTTAGTATTGGGGTTGAGTAAACTTTACAAAAGCATAGCAGTTTAATGATATGTTCTAACTACCAGTATTGGTCTTGGTTATAATAATACTAGGTTAGCTGTAAGAATGAGATACAGAAGATTCTAAAAGGTTTAGTACAAGATCAAAGGTTCTTCATATGAGTGAACTGCTTTAAAGACTTAGTGAACATAGCATATTTTTACTGACATTAGCCAGAGTTATTAGTAGACAGAGGTAGATAAGTAAATACAAAAACTAGAGTAATTAAATAAGAAACTTACAAGCAGGTTCTAGGTATGGCAGCTAGTGTAGAACCTTTGAGTGAACTACTTAAATTAAACAATAACTAAAGTTGTATGAGTAGCTAGTTGTATACTCTTTCTATAATTGCCTCCTGTAGTTGTAATGCAACTATTAGCCAAATATACTATTAATAAAAAATTCTAGATCATAAGTACTTATCTTAATATTTAAAAAAAAAAAACTAATATCTAACAAGTAAGCTTAGCATTACTCAGCTGCTTTAATAGTGCCTAAATGCAACCTGTCATATTATTTTAAGCAAAAGTAAGCTGCTTGTTTGACTATTTAAAGTTTATAATAAAAGAGTCTTTTTCTTTTTACAACAAGCTCTAAAATTATTTTTTTGGCTTTATTTTTGATTTATTTTTTTCACTTTTGCTTTTTTCTTTTTTTCTTTTATTTCTTGCTAACTAGCCTTTTTTCTTTTGCTTAGATTTTTTTTTTTCTTTTGATTTTCTTTTTTCATTTTGCTAGTTATTTCTGTTCTTTTTTCTTATTTGTTAACTTTTTCATATTATGTTCTTCAAACTTGTTTATAAAAAGTATTCCAAACTGTTTCTGCTAATGTATTGACAAATCATTGTCTTGTCCTTGTATATAGAAATTAATTCTAATAAAATCTTTAATTTTTATGCAAATTTTCTTAATATTGTATATTCTGTTGTTCTTTGATATCCTTATATATTTTAATTTTTTTTTTTTAAATATTAATGGTGAGGCCTTTATATATTTTATTTTCTTCTTTACAAATAATTAATTTGCAACAATTACTTCTTATTTTTGAATTATATTAACTTTCTGATAATCTTCAGACTATCACTAATTTAAATTATAACTTATTATTTATTTCATTCTATATTGATTAATTTTAGTATCTCTTAATATTTTATAAACATAGTTTGAATTTAAATTAACAACTCTACAACTATTTACTTATTTTAGACACAAATTAAACTTTGATTATGTTTTTTTAAAACTAAAATCCTTGCTATTCTCTTATTTCAGATACAAATTAAACTTTGAATATGTTTTTTTAAAGCTAAAATTCTTACTATTTTTTCAACAATTATTACTGCTCCTAAACACTACTCTGTTTATTTACTAATTTACAATTAGCCATTTCTAAATATTATAATATTTGCCAATCAACATTTACTCTTTCTTATACTTATACTTTATATTTTTTTATCTAACAAACTCTTATTAACTTTATTAGCTTCTATAATATTCAGTTTATTTTTCACAAAGTTATTGCATTTTAGAATAATCTATTTAATAACCTTATTAATCAACTTGCTTGTAATCATCAAATATTAGCTTACTTGATATTCTTAATTAATAATCCTTATAACTTTATCTATATACTATTTATTAACTAATTTTTTACTATATTTTCATATAATAACACTCACTTGCATATTATTTTGAATATATGTACATTATTTTGAGTATATGCATATATGCTAATTTAAAATAAAAGTTAATTTTTGCTAAGTCTAATTTTCAAAATAATACATATGCACATTATTTTAAGACAAATATAGAGTTAATTTTTCTAAATAAGGCTTATATGTATTATATAAATAATACTAAAGAAAATTTGTAATTTCAATTTTATAAACTCAATAAGCTTTGGTCTTTTCTTGGCATTATTTTACTAAAATTTTCTTTTCTAGCTTTACTATATATATATATTTTTTTTTTACTAAAATGCTATTTTATTGCATCTGAGTTCTAATTTATTAATTTCTTAGATTCTTACAATGTTAAACACAATTTATTTAAATAAAAGAATCATACTTAAATTCAAAAATTTGTTTAGATTTAAGTATGACAGCAATTTTATTTTTTTTTTAAAACTAAGCTGTTATTACTTTTCAGAATACTGTACATATCACTAATTAATTCTGTAATTTAATCAATGTGGTTATGCTTATCATCAATTTTGTACATATGTACATTTCTTTAAAAAAAATCTATTTTAGAAAGTTTAGTCTTAATTAGTTAATGATTCTTGTAAAAATTTCTAAATTTATAATTTTTGGATTTCTTGACATAATACTTAATAGGTTTGCTTTGTTTATTTTAAAATTGTATTTAACTCACTATTTTTAAGACTTGTAGCAATTTTTTTAATATCAATTAATTTAGTTAGATTGCTTTTATAACTTTTTATTATAAAATTAAAATTTCTTCAAAATTTAAATGCAACAGTATTTTGCTTGATTTTCAATGAATTTTCTAAATCTTTAAGTATATATATATCATATTACCAACTTTGTAGAAATATATATAAAAATTATTATTCTAAATAATACTATATTTTACTCTTGTAATAATTCATGCACAAAGCTGTCTTCAAAATATTAATACTATTACTGATAATGCATCTTTACAAAAAAAAATAAAGTAAGTTACTATATTATAAATAGATACAAAGAACTATTTAAAACTTAACTAAGGCATTAAAAATTAAACCAAATAATGCATTAGCTTTAAAAAATTATAAAGTAATATACAGTATAGTTTTTTTTTTTGTATTATGAATGTTTATAATATAAAATATAATGTTATTTATTTAGTTTTGATGCACAAGTTGTTTATACTATTTGTAAGCAAATATGGGTACAAAGCAAAGTTTTATCATCGTGTTCAAGTTTAAAATAATCAAGCATGCAGAAAACACTTTGAATTGTAAAGCTTTTTTGTATTATAATGTTTATAGAAGACATGTTCAAGAGTGGCACAAGCAGAAAGAAGAGTTTAAAAAGATTAAAAATAGTAAAAGTTTAAACATAAAACAAGTGCAAGTTCTTGAAAGTCATGATCAGAAGGTGGCACAATCTATATTAGAAAAGGAATTATTGAAATATATTAAAAAGAAAAGAAAAGAAAAAGGTGTAGTAATAACATTAATAATTATAAAAAAAGTCAAAGCTTTAGATAAAGTTATAAATATTAAGGATACAAAGCTTTCATGTAGTTAGGCAGAATGTTTCAAGCAATGATATAAATTAGTAAAATATAACTAGACTTAGATAGCACAAAAAATTCCTAAAAATATGCCTTTAATTATTAAAGATTTTCTTAAAACCTCTTATAAAAAAACATATACTATTAAAAAAAATTCATTGTATCTTTTAATAAAACTCCTATATGGTTTGATATGCTACAAAATTTGACAATTAATTTTAAAAGTACTCATGAGGTTCTAGATAAGACTAATGGCAATAAAAAATTATAATTTACTGTAGTTTTAGATTATATAGCAATTAGGAAAAACTCTTATTAGTAGTAATCTTTAAACTAAAAAAAAAACTAAAAGGTCAATTCTCATGTAATATTATAGTGATGCTGTGCTCTCTAAAACAATGACTAAAGATTTAATAATTTCTACATATATTCCACAAGTCATTAGAGCCAAGCCAAATAGATTTTTTAAAAACAAGAATATTACTTTTGTTAATGCACATTATAATTATATTCATAGTAATATAATTAAAGCTTTGAATGCAAAAGAGTTAAACATGTTAAAAATACCTAGTAGAACTACAAGCATTTTGCAGCTACCAGATGTATCTGTAAATAAGCTTTTTAAAAGTGGAATGAGAAAAGATGTGATGAATGGATAGAAAATGAAAAGAAAACATATACTAAAAAAGGCAACCAAAAAAAAGCACTATATAAACTTGTCTGCAACTGGGTATTGGAAATGTAAAAAAAAATTAGTCCAAATATTTTAGTCAAATCTTTCAAAGCATCTGGTCTTATACTCAATCCTAATAGTAGTAAAGATGATAAAATATTACAACTCTAAGCTATTGTCAAAGACTGTCTAAATGAATTGTTAATTAAAAACACATGTTCTGAAAAAAAGCTGAATTATGATAATAGTAAGCTGGATGATGATGAGTTAGATAGTGATGGTTCAGATTATTATAAGCTGTATGATACTAAGCCAAACAATAATAAAATAGATGATGAAGTGAATGAACTAGAAGATATCAAAGCAGATTATTATGATGAAAATTTTATGAATTTAGATAGCTATAAAGAAATGCAGAATAAAGTAATAAAGATTAATTAATGAAATTAATTGATCAATAAACAAATAAATAAAGTTCTAGTACAAAATTTACATATTTATTCTTTATGTAAATACTGTATCTTAAGAATGATGTTATAAATACTATATACTAGTAGTTGTTTTTTTTAATAATTTGTATTTGATGTTGTAAATGCTATATAGTTTTTTCTTTGATAACTCATATTTGTAAAGATAAGATAATTAATTATTTTTTTCTCAACTGAATTTGTAATTAATAGCAACTAATTTAATTATAGTAAACAATCCAATTTAGTGTTTCTGCAATAGCCTATTATCTTAAATGCAGTTAGTATGTTTAATATTATAAAACAAATAGAAATATATAGAGTATTAATAGCAATAAACAATATTTTATATAGAAGTTATGCTATAATATATTATCAATTAAATTTTATATATAAGTAAATCAATTTTTTTCTTAATTATAAATTTTTTAATAATTTAATTAACATTATATAATTATTTTTGAATTAGTTAATAGTGTAAAAAAAAATTTATCAACTTGTTGCAATTATGGCAAGGCTTATATCATAAAAAGTTTTGCCTTTATTATTAATGTCTTGTAGCCATTATTATATAATATAAAATCTAATATGTAGACAAATATAATATACTATAATTCATGTTTTAGCAACTAATAATCTAAATTTAACATTAAAGGTTATAATTCTTTTTGGCAATACTTTCTGAAACATATTCTTATTTAATAATTGCTTTTGTTTTTTCTTATTGCTTTTTTATTTTGTATTTTTTTTGTTTTTTACAATAATATTTGACAAATAATAGAAAATCTACTAAAATTTGGTTGCAATGTTTGATTTTAATAAATGAGCACCATTATGATTACTAATTAATCACATCAAAGATAATGTTTAAAAAAATTTTAATTATATCATAAATTGCATATTCAAATTCTTAATAAAATTTTTAAGCATCTTGCAAATTACATCAAGATTGATATCTGAGAGCACTCTATAACCAGTTATTTATTTTTTAATATATAGTTTTTTTTACAGTAATTATAAATTTTATAGTCTAAAATTAAAAATTGAGGCATTTTATATAATTATCTTATATGGGTGCATATTATTTTAAGACACATATGCACATTATTTTGAGATCATATATGCTATTTTCAGGAATTATAATTTTTGAAATAATACTCATGAGCATTATTATATGAAAATATAGTATTAAAATTTCTATTTGACACTCTATTCAACCTATATATCAAGCTTACATTATAATACTTTAGACATCTTAACATCATTTTTAACAATAATCTATTATTGCATTTAATATCAATTAAGAAGCTATATAATTTTATATTAATAATAATTAAAAAATCTTCAATTTTGTTTACAATTTTCATTCATCTATTTTAAAAACTTTTAGTTAAAATTCTCACAAATAAACTTTCTATTTTTTATATTTTCTACAAATATAACACTTTTTATTCTTTTACTAATCACTAATATAACCAAATCAGATTTCTATTTTACTAGATTATTTGCTCTTTAACTTAAACAATTTATTACTTAATCTCTAATTTTTTTAATAGTATCTTAAATATAACAGTTTTTAATCTTTTTGCCAATCTTGTCTCTAATTTATATAAAGAAATTCTTACTCTTAACAGTTTTAAACTGCACAACTTTTTATATATATATTTTTTTATTTTTACTCTGTTTGATTTAGTTTCTACTAATTTTATTTCTGCTATTCACAATATTTCTATTTCTTATCATATTATTATTTCTCTTTTTATTAAGCTTCTTCTTTACTTAAACTAACAAATATATAAATAAATAAGAATTTTATATTGTATTTTATGTTCTGCACAGTCTTAAACTATATCTTTTACTAATTTACCTCATAGTTCTTTTTCTAGTTTGCTCTTATCTTTTATTTTAATACTACAAATTATTACTAAAATTAACTTTTAAACTATCTAATAAATTAAATATTATATTTTTTCTTTTATATTATTATTTAAACTTATATTTAGGTAAGACTTGATTACTCTTGTAGGTTTAAGTTACAGATTATATACCTAAATCTTTATTCTTTATATATAATTTAAAAGTGTTTTTCTTTATAAAAACTTCAATTAAATTTTAATAAAGTTAAAGACATAGTTTTATCTTTAACATTTTTTTAAAAAAAACTAATTTTATTTAACAAAGCAATAAATAATTATAATTATAATTGTTTTATTTATGATTGCTTAATATTTTAAATAAATAATTACTAAAATAACAAGCCAAATTTTGATATTTTAAATAAACAATTACTAAAGTAGCAAGTTAAATTTTAATATTTTAAATAAACAATTACTAAAATACTTAAAATACTAATTTAAAATTTGATATTTTAAAAATACAATTACTAAAGTAGTAAATTAAATTTTGATTAAGTTAACTCAAATTATACAATTAAAAACAAAAGATCTTTTATAATAAATATATCAATTGTTTAAATATAAAATAATTAAACTTGTATAATTTAATTGTTTATAAAAGGTTTTCAAAACTATTTAAATTTAAATACTATTATATATAAATTATTAAGATAATTTATTTATCACATATGTGATATCATCTTATTGCATATATTGTGATAGAATTTATTTTTTTCCTATATTAGTATATATTTATTTTAGCTCTATATTATATTTTATAATTTTTCTAATATTTTTACATAGTTTATAGATTATTTTATTAGTTTTAATCG
>CAJVQA010000054.1:0-48792 GCA_910591915.1 Cetraspora pellucida
TATTAATCTATTTATAACTAGCTATTATTTATAGTTTGAAACTTTAAAAACCTAATCATTTTGGTTTTTGTCTTACTGAGCCAATATTACAAAAAAAGAACTGCAAGACAGTAAAATATGGAAAGATATCCTTTCAGAACAAACCAAAGCTCACATCACAACAACTGAAAAAACAAACAACACACATTAAAACAACAATGACTTAGCTGACAAACATGTGTCTGGCCAAAACAGTTAATCAGGTGACAACAATTGATGCATTGATATTTTATCCCAGGCCATCATGTCAAAGATCCTGCCCTCAGGTCCAACAACTTTAACAAAAAACAGCTCAGCAGGCTCTAATAAGTCTATGCAATAGTCCAATCTGTTCTTTAAACTTAAGAGAGGAAAAGCAGTTTTTTCAAATCAACTACAAGACAAAGAATTCATACCAAAAATGACAACACTCTTATTTTAGACATACAAAGCTTAATCAACATTAACACCAATGATATTATCACTACTTTTGCTGTCAAAATAGGAGAAGACCTAATTGCAGCAAAAGTTTATACAACAAGAGGAAAAAGAACTTCCTTGGAAGTTATTTTAAAGAATAAAGAAAACTTTAGCAGTATGTTTCTAAAGGTATCCTATTATTTAAACAAACCCTTTTTGGGTACATATCAGTCAATATTAGATGATCTTTCCTTACAATCAAGCTTTGTAAAACCCCAATAGGAGACTTAAAATCAATTGAAAACCTTATATTAGAGGCATTTAGGGATATGAGACAAGTTGTTTCCATTAAACCTTTTTTTTCGAAGAAACTACAGTCTGTTCAGACCAGTGGCTAGTCATATTTGAAATAACAGAAGACTCTGAACTTGCTACTAGACTTCCTAGAAGTACTCACATTAATGATCACAAGGTAACTATAGACTGGAAAAAAGCCCCCAAGGTCTGTTTTTATTGTGAAAAAAAGTGGCATATCAAGAAGGACTGCAAAGAACTTAAAGCCTCTATTCAAACTAAGCAAAAACTCAGAAAGGCTAGAGCACAACTCAAAAGGACATCAACATTAAAATCATCTGTCATAGACAAAGGCTTCAGTAAAGACAATCCTTACATTGACACAAGCTCAATAAAATCTTGTACAAACTCAGCACTAAAGCCTATTATTACTAAAGAAGATTTATTCAAATACTCCATCTTAGAACCTAATACATCTAATTTCAGCAACTTTAGTACAACCAGTACTATGAATTTAGAACTATTCTCAGACAATTCTTTTGTTATTACACATTTTGCCAACTCAATCACAGAATTAATCAACAACATAGACAGTACTCAAACCTTAGATCAAGAAACAGACAACACCCTATTTACTACAGTGATCTTCAGAAAACAAAAACTAAAGAACAAGAAGAAAGGTCAAGCTGATGGCTTTCATCTATACAGAGAAACAGATGGTTCACAACAAAGCAGACCAACAAGAAAAAACTTCTAAGAAAAATCAAGTGTAGCACAACATTTCTTAATCTTATTTCATGATTAAAATCACTACACTCAATGTTAAAGGCCTCAATAACAGGTCTAAAGCACAAAAAACCCTTACCTTATTAAAATCATACAATTTAAACATTATAATGTTACAAGAAACCAACCTAAAAGACTCTGCTTTTTAGCTCAACAATGGGGATTCAACTCATCCTAATCCTCAAAAACATCCATACTTGCAGGAAATAAAAATATTAAATTAACATTAACTAAAGACTTACACAATGCCCAAGTATCTTCAGCCAGAGCAAAAATACAGCAACAGTCATTTCTTTTAACCAATGTATATGCTCCACCCTCACAGGATGAAAGACATACCTTTTTTTAAAACTGGGTCCCACCTAATATTGATGAAAGTATAAACATAATAGGAGGGGACTTTAATACAAATCTTGATCCCAATATAAATTGAATCAGTTATACAATAGTACAACCAGATCAATCCAGAAGCAAACTAAAAGAACTGATGTCAGACTTTATCAACACAGCTATCTTTTCTAAGAATAAACAATTTCTTACCTTCTATCAAAATACCCAAAACAACCAAAAGATAGCAACCAGACTAGATTATATTTTTATAAAAGCAAGTTATAGTTATACTTGCAAAAACACATATACTAGGTTTGGCAATTCAGATCATTTGATAGTAATTACTGAACTTAACTTTAAACAATATAATAGAACTCTCTCACTCTGAAGATTTAACTGAAAAAGCTAGGAGAACTCAGAACTTAAAGAAGAAATCTGAAAAAAATTATAAGACATCAAGGACATCTCTAGCTGGAACTGACACAAATGTGAAAATACAAAAATTAAACAAAAAATTATGTAATTTTAAAAATAAGCTAGCAAAAAACTCAAACCTGGAGGAACTAAAACTTATTATCGAAAGCCTCAAATTTCGACTACAAGAAGAACTAACACATCTCTCTGACAAATGGCATCTTAGGTCTAATGCTAAATAAATTGAAGAGAATGAAATATTCACTAAGTACTTTTTCTCTCTGTATAAGGCCAAACATACTGCCTTTAGCTGCACAGTAATTCAAGACCTAAAGACAACAACCAAGCAATCTCAAGATCAAACTCTTAACTATATCAAAAGCTCTTACCAAAAAACCTACAAAGCTGAAAACATAGACACAAATGCAGCAAACTAACTTTTGAAAAACATTACTCAAATTACTACTAAACAAAATGATACTCTTACTAGGCTAATAACTAAAGATGAAATAAGTCAAGTAATAGACAAGTTGCCAAACAACAAATCACCTAAGGCTGATGGACTTATGTATAAATAAGTTCTACAAGAATACAAAAGATCTAATCCTCCTGGTTCTAGTAAGGCTCTTTAATGATGTTCTTGATAAAAGACACATTCCTAACTCCTGGAACACTAATTTCCAAGAAAGCAGATGATCTAACTAAAGTCAATAACTGAAGACCTATCTCACTCATAAATGCTGATGCAAAAATATTCATGAATGTTCTTGCAAATAGACTAAACCCAATATGTGATTCTATAATTGGACCAGAACAACAAGTCTTTATCTCAAAAAGATATATAGCAGATTCAGCTCTAGATGTTCTAACAGTTCTTAGAAACCAAACAGATCAATCTAAGCAACATTTGCTTCTCTTGTTGGACTAGCAAAAAGCTTTTGACAAAGTTAACTACCAGTTTATACAAATAGTTTTTAAAAAAATGAACTTTAACAACAAATTCTCTAATGTAATCAGCTCTTTATTTGCAACACAAAAGGCACACATAATTGATAAAGGAAGAGTCTCCACCTCCTTTAAAGTAGAATGAGAAGTTAAACAGGGTGATCCTCTTTCTTCACTGCTTTATCTTCTAGCTATAAACCCCTTAATAAGCTCAATTACTCAGAAAATCAGAGGTATTTCAGTAGGAATCACTACTTCAAAATCACAGCTTATGCTGATGACTTATCTATAGAAATAGGCTCTTTATCAGAATGGATCTTACTAAATAAAATTATAGACAAATATGAAAGAGCCTCCAATGCTTTCATCAACAAGTCCAAAACAATTCTTCTTCCTATTACATAAAATGCACACAGAGTGGAATAATATAAACAATCAGAATACAAAACAATAGAACAAAGCCAAAACACAATTACTATTCTAGGATACACAATTAACACAAAAGGAGAACCTTGCAAAACATTATGAGCCAGTATACTCAAGAAGATTAAGAACAAAATACAGCACTTGTTACAAAGAAACCTTTCCTTCCAAGGTAAAATTCTGGTTACCAAAATCCTGCTGATATCAAAAATCTGGTATCTTGCCTACCTTCTTCTACTCTTCCAAAAACAATTAAATGAAATTAACACAACAATTATTAATTGGATAAATTATAAGTCCAAAATGCTGCCACAGTACTTCATGTTTCAACATAGCTATGAGCAAGGTGGACTAACAGCCCCAATTCTAAAAGATTTGTTAGACATAAGACTCATCTTTATTTTAATTAAGCTTTTTTCTAGTAACACCTTTTAGGCTAAAACAGAAAGAGAAATAACATATCAAAGTCTACAAAGCAAAAGATGCACTCCAATTGCAAATATCCTATTCCAACACCCATGCAAAACCAAAGAATGACCAACAGATGGAAACCATACATAGTAGCCTGTGGCCACTTTAAAGGCAAATTACAGCTAGCAGCACTTGGCCTTGATCACTAGACCAAATCGAAATACAAAACCTTAAAGAAAACCTTTTTTTAGTCAAAGAGGCTCTTAAAGGCTTTTTTTTTTTTTTTTTTTTTTTTTGAAAAACGCTTTTTATTTATATATTAAAATAGTACTATATTTACATTGGAGATTTAATATATCTAAGAATGGTATTAATTTTTTTGTTTTTTATGAGGGGCTGTATATAGGCTAATTTATGAAGCAAGTTAACTTCGTAATTGAGCCTGGTTTTAACTATATCTGCTATCGATTGTATTGGGATTATTCTGTCTCCCCATCTAGCTTGAGTGTACCAACACCAGATTTCATAGATAGTAGAGATATGTAGCCATAAGGCAGTTTTATGTTTTTTGTGTTATTTATGTTTGTTGCCTGTAGAATGTTTTCAAGTGAAGAAGGTAGTTGTACCTCTTCTGGAAAGTTGAGAAATTTGTATGTAGTTTCCCAGATCGTTTTGCTTAGTAGACATTTTAGTGTAAAATGTTCAATAGTTTGAGAGACCATGGGACAGTTTGGGCAGTCTCCTAAATTGTTATGAGCAATGTGCTTAAGCCGGTAGCCAAGAGGTAAAGCATGATGAGCAATTCGCCAAAAAATATCTTTTTTCTTGTTTAAGATTCCAGGAATAGTAAGCCAGCTTGGTGGTGAGGTCATGCCTTCGCTGCTTGGAGTGCTATTTGGCTGTAGAGTAGACTGTTCGTAGAGACTTTTAATTGCTTTTTTGACTGTAAATTCAGCTCTATTTATATTATTTATTTTGATAGAAGATGTTTCCCATGGCCAAATTGTGTTTGTGACGATTTTGCCCTTGAATCTACACCATGCTATAACATAGAGTTTCCATCTATCTGGCCAGCTTTTAGTTTTGCAAGGAGTTTGCTGGAGTGCTTCATGAACTTGAATATTTCTTTTGTTTGAGAGTTCGATGGATATTAGTCTTCTTTCTGTTTTGGCCCAGAAGGTGTGGCTTGATAATAGCTTAATCCAGATTGATAGGAGTCTGGCATCTAACATGTCTTTTAGCACTGGGGCTGCAAGACCTCCTTGTTCATAGCTCATTTGAAATGTTGAGTATTGCGGAAGCATTTTTGAATTATTTTTGATCCAGCCTTTTATTAAATTATTAATTTCCTTTAACTGTTTTCTTGATGGTAGTAGGAAATATGCTGAGTACCATATTTTGGATATGATTAATGTTTTGGCTGTGAGAATTTTCCTTTAAAGGATAGATTTCTTCTTGATAGGTCTTGAATTTTGGATTTAATTTTTTTAGTTAAGTTACCCTATAGAGATTTATCTGGGTTTCTATATATATCTGCAGTATAACCTAGAATAGTAATTGTCTCTTGGCTGTTATTTATTAGTTTAAAGTTTAATTGCCCAGTGAGTTCAATTCTTTGGGCATTTTCTGTAATTGGTATAAGAATTGATTTTATTTTGTTAATTTTTGCATTGGAGGCTTTTTCATAGCAAAGAAGAATTTTTTGTAACTTGAACCAGTCAGAAGGAGAGCCAATGCCAATTGAAAGATTATCTGCATAAGCTGCAATTTTAAATTCCTTGTTGTTAACTGGTATGCCTTTGATGTTTTGTTTAATTGCTTGTATTAGTGGGTTAATTGCAAGCATATATAATAATGGAGAGAGAGGGTCTCCTTGTCTGACTCCTTGCTCTACTCTAAATAGCTTAGAGATAAGACCAGAGTCTATGATATATGCTTTTTGAGTGCTGAATAGGGCTCTTACTATGTTGATAAATTTGTTGCTAAAGTTCATTTTTTCAAGAACAAGTTGAATAAAGGTATGGTTGACCCTGTCGAAAGCTTTTTGTTGATCTAATAGTAGCATCCAGTGTTGCTTAGACTGGTCATTTTGATTTCTAAGAGTTGTAATTATGTCAAGTGCTGTGTCTGCTATTGACCTATGAGCAATAAAGGCTTGTTGAGATGGTCCAATGATGTCATTACAGATAGGGTTGATTCAGTTGGCTAGAATTTTTATAAAGATTTTTGCATCTGAGTTGACAAGAGAGATTGGCCTCCAGTTGTTTATATTGGTTAGGTCATCCAATTTCTTAGGGATTAGAGTAATCATACTTTTGCTCCAGGAAGTCAGAATTTTGTCATTGTCCATTATGCTATTAAAAAGCTTGGCTAAGATTGGCAGTATGAGCTTCTTGGTATTATTGTAAAATTCATAAGTGAGACTGTCTGAGCCTGGTGCTTTGTTGTTTGGTAATTTATCAATTACTGATCCTATTTCTTCCTCTATTATTGGTTTAGTTAATAGTTGGTTATGTTCTGATAAAACTTGTGTTAGGTTATTGGTAAGTTGGTTTATGGCTTTTTTGTCAACTTCTTCTGTTTTATAGATTTCCTGATATGTTTCTTTAATGTAGTTTAGTACCTGTTCTTGTGAAATATTATTTGAACTATTTGGTATTTGTATTTTACTACTACAGGCTGTAGAGTGTTTTGATTTGTATAGAGAAAAAAAATATTTAGTGGATTTCTTGCCTTTTTCGATCCATTTAGCATTTGATCTGATTCACCATTTTTCTGATAAACTACTAATCTCTTCTTGTAATTTTAAGTTTAAGTCTTCTGCAATTAGTTTGAGCTCTTCCAGATTGGGGTTTTTGGCCACTTTGTTGTTTATATTGCATAATTTTTTATGAATTCTTTGGATGTTTCTCTTAGGAGGAGGTGGAGGTCTATAGGCTCTGATTATTGACTATACTATGCACTTGTGTAAATCTCAGTTAGAGGTATCTTTAATTTCTTGGAGCTTGTTGAGAATGTCTGACTTGATTTTTGGGATTTTCCAAAATTTTCTGCTAAATTTCCAAGAGGATTTATAGTTACTGGAGGTTTTAAAACTAAGTTCACTTTTAACTAGAAGATGGTCTGAGTTGCCAAAGCGAGTACATGTGTTTTGGCAAAGGTGACTATAATTAGAGTCTATAAATATATAGTCTAGATGGGTGGCCATTTTTTGGTTTCTATGTGTTGTTTGGTAGAAGGTTAGAAAGGGGTTTTCTGATGTTGCTATTGCTATATCAGTATATTCTAACATTAGGTTCTCAAGAAGTTCTCTTGAGCAATCATTTTGAACAGCAGCTTGACCTATTCTTTTCTTATTAGGATTTATGTTTGTGTTGAAGTCTCTAGCAATGATGTTAATACTTGTAATTTCCAAACTTGGGGTTCATTTTCTAAGAAAACTGACTCTTTCCTCAGGGTTAGGTGGTGCATATACATTCATAATTGTAAATAATTGTTGCTTTATTTCTGCATTAGCAGAAATTACCCTTTCATCAAAAGATTCTTTAAAGTTGGAAAGTTTGATGTTCTTTTTGCCAGCTAGAATTGCTGTTTTAGAGAACCAAAAGGAGTTGAGTCCCCATTGTTGTGAGAGAAAGTTTCTTGTAGCTTTGTCTTTAAGATTGGTTTCTTGAATTGTAATTATATCTAAGTTGTATGACTTAAGTAAGATAAATGTTTTTTGTGCTTTGGCTTTGTTATTAAGCCCTTTAACATTCAGTGTAGTGATTTTGATCATGAGAATGAAGTTTGTATTTATAGCTACACTAAGTGTGTTAGTTCTTAGTAGGGGTGACCTAACTTGGAGCTGCCTCACTGGAGGAACTCCTTGCTTTTGCTTGGACCAGCCATTCTGTTCTGATCCTTTTTTTTGCTCTTATTTCTTTTATTTTTAGAGGTAATTAGTATAAATTCTGCTTTATTTGACTCTAAGGATGTATTCATAGCAATTGGATTGAAGGTTAAGTCAGCATTTGCCTTACTCTCAGTTGAGTTGAAGGGTTGGTTTTTGATTGAAGATTTGATGTGCATGCCAGTTGGGAAAGTTGCAGTATTGTTAAAGTTTTGAGACAAGTTGTCTAGAGTTACATGTTCATTACAGGTTTGGGATTGTGGAAAATTTGATTCCTCTATAGGTCTTTCTATTTGAGCCCATTCTGCTGAGTTATCAATATATGGGTTGTCTGCATGAAATTCCAGTTCTGGTGTTGCAAGTTTTTGTTCTTTGGCCTTTTCTCTTTGCTCTTTAGCTTCTTTAAGAAAACGTCTTGTTTCTATTGAGATTTTGAGTTCTTCGCAATCCCTTTTAATATGACCTTCTTTGTTACAGTAATAGCAGACCTTAGGGGCTTCTTTTCTTTCAGTAGTAACTTTGTGATAGTTAATATGTGTATTTCTTAGAATTCTTTTAGCTACATCTGGATCATCTGTGGTTTCAAATGTGATTAACCATTGATCTGAGCAGATATTAGTCTCTTCGAAAAGGAGAGGTTTGACTGATGCAATTTGCCTTACATCTTGAAAGGCTTTTATAATTTGGTTACTGATATGCTTAGATTCACCTAAAGGCATGTTTCTCAGTTTCACTGTAAGAAAGGTACAGTTAAGGTTTATTAGAATGTATCCAAAAAGTGACTTTTTGAAGAGTGTAATTCCTTCTGCAGCATAAAACTGGACTTTTTCATTGTTTTTGAAAACTACTTTCAAAAAAGCTCTTTTTCCTCTAAACATATGTATTTTGGTTGCTAGAAAGTCTTCTCCGATACTTGAGGCTAATGCTGTAATGATATCATTAGTTGTAATGTTGTTAAGACTTTGTATATCAAAGATTAGAACATTGTTGTTTTTGGAATGAATTCTTTGTCTAGGGGTGAAGTTTGTGTAGATTGCTTTTCCTTCTTTAAGCTTTGTGAAAAGGTCTGACCATTGTTTAGGTTTGGCATTTTTTGTAGTAGTAGCTTCTGTGTTGTTAACTTTCTTATTGTAGGTTGTTGGCATGTTGTTTGTGGTACTTTGCTGAGGTTGGACAGTATTTTCATCAACTTGTGTGTGTTTTGATGTGTTACTACCAGACACATGTCTTAGATTATCGTCAGAAGGCATGTGACTCCATTGTTGTTTGTTGTTTACTTGAAGTAGGTTTGTTGACTTTTTGGTACTATTGTGTGCTTTGTTTTGGTTTAGAAAGCTAATGTTTTCTTTATTTGTTTCAAGAAACTCATTTTCTACTACTTGGCTGGCCCAGCAAGCTGTGCCTTCTATTGCATAGTTAACTGTTAGGTTGTTGGTTTCTTGAATAAAGTTGTTGCTGTTTTTTCTTGCTTTTTGGGTTTCTTTCTCACTGTTTTCAGTTTTTGTAAAGTTAAAGGTTTTTTCTGCTGTTGTGTCAAGCCTGAGCTTTTTGTATTAAGCCTTGTTCATGTTTAAAAACATTGGTTTGTGTTTCTTTGGGATAAGGGCCCTTGCTCCATAAGAGTTCTGAAATGAAAATATATTAATTTTTGTTGAAATTTTGGTTTTTGCTTAATTTCTGGAAATGAACTGGAAAGAGTTTTTTCTTTCGAGTTTTGCAAAAAGATCCAATCACTGCCTAGGTTTTGCAGAAGTATCTTTGAGTTTTACTTGAACATCAGTGTGATCTGTTTCATGTTCAGTTACTTAATCTGTTTCAAGATCAGTATTGGTCAAATGATCAGTTTGTTTTGGTTGGTGTTCCTTTATGTGGCAGGTACTGGTCACGTGTTTTGTTTGTTTTAATGCATCTTGACAAGTCATGTAAGATGAGGTGACCAAAACATTTTCTTTTTGCATGGCTTTTGCATTTACTTTATTTTCAATTTTAGACTTCGCATCTTTAGCTTTGAATACAGTATTGAGATCTTTGTGTTTTGTATTGTTGTCTTCTTTTTTGACCTCAGTTGGAGAAGCTTTAATTAGGGTTCCACAATTTGATTTGATTTGATTTGATTTGATCAAATATTTGGGTTCAAATCTGAAATTTTCAAATCAAATCAAATTCAAATATGGTCAAATTTGATTTGATTTGATAAATATTTGATTTGATTTGAATATTTATAATTGAATATTCAAAATTATAAGCCATTTACTCGAAATTTTATTAAGATAATCAACCTTTTTATTTTATGAAACTTGGAGTATTTTGTTTAGATGAACACTTTTACTTAAGAGCTCAAGATAGAGTAACATAATAAATTTTTTTGTAAATTAAGTTTTTTATTTATCAATCAAAAATTTTAAATTTTTTTGAAAATCAAATATTTAAATCAAATATTTGAATTTGATTTGATCAAATCAAGGAAATATTTGATTTGATTAAATTTAAATTAATCTAATATTTAATTTGATTTGGTTTTGAGGAACTCTAGCTTTGATATATTCTAAGTTTTCTTTGTTGCCTGCTTTATTGTTGGAAAGTTTAACTATTTTTATGTTCGAAGTTCTGGTCTTTTTGACTTTCCTGTTTAAACTGCTTGCAGAAGTATTTGACATGATTGTGCCAACTTGTTTTCATTTTCTAGGTACAAGGGTTTTAGCCCTTGCTACATATTTTGTAACTAAGTTCTGAAAATTTATTGTTTTTTATAAAATCAGTTGTTCTTCACCTATAATTAATGAAGAACAGAAAAGTGTTTTTTTTTTTTGTTAATTTCTAAAGTTTAGATTAGTAAGATATTTAATAATTAATTTTTGTCAAAGTTTAAGCTAAATTTGATCTCTAGTTTGTTTTTTTGTTAAGATAACTTTGTGTTGTATTTTGTATTTGTTGATTGCATTTTAAAAAAAGCTATCAAATTTTATTTGATAAGCTGGTTTAAGAAAATTGCTACAGAAATTTGGTAGTGTATTTGGTTTATATAAAATAAAATCTTTAATTTCTTTACTATTATTTAGTGCCATAATTAAATTGGTTTTTGATGTTGTTATCTAATTATTGTATTATGTGCTTTGAACAGCTTTGTGTAACTTCATAAGTCTCTTGTTTGTCAGTTGTTATCTTATCTTTTGTTGTGTTTGTATTATCTATTGATTCAGGTTAATTGTTACATAATCTGTATTCAGTTTGTTGTTTGTATTTTCTAAGCCCTTATTTTGAGTTTCTTAATTGCATTGAAGTTTCCAGATTGTCTACTTTTTTGTAAGTTCCGGTGTTGTATAGAAGCCTTGAAAAGGTTGTAGCAATGTTTTTTTTGTTGAGTGTTTGTTGTTTGTTCAGAATCTGTTTTACGATTTTGTTTATTCATAGTGTATATATTTGAGCTAACATTAAAAGCATATATTGGAATATAATTATCTATTTGTTGTTTGTTTGGTTGCTGTAACAAAACCAGGTCCTTAATAAACTGATTTGTTGTTTAAATTCTTCTTCTAGGATAGTTATTTCTTTTACTTTTTATTTTTTTTTTCTAATTTTTGCAATTTTTGATGATTAGCAGAAAGAGTCTTATTAATTGAATTTAGAAAAATTGTGATTTATTTTCTTTGACAAAAATTTTCTCTAATATCTTATTGTTAATGAAGTTATGTAAAATGGCTTTTAACTTAAAATAAAAAATGTAAGTGATAAACTCTATTTAGTTCATAACTAGAAATATAGCAAACACAAAATTTTATTACAAAACTAAAAGTTACTTTTCAAAACTCAAGTGAAGTAAAGACCTTTATTCAAGTTATAATACAAGAAAGTCAGACTTAATATAGTCAAAGAAAGAACCTTTAGTTTTACCAAATATAAAGAAGACAAAGAAAATAAAAAAAGTTTTATAGCAACAAAAGCAGATAATATTCCAAGAGTCAAAAACAGAACTGAGATTCTCACTTGTTTAGCAACAGAAGAAGCTTCTACAAACTGGGCTTTATACATAAAAAAGGAACTAGAAGCAGAAAAAAAGAAAAACCAAACATACTTTAATTATACTAGAACAACTAACAGTCAACAAGATGCAAATAACAACCAAAAGTGCAAGACTAGAAAACAACAAACAATACAAATTGAGAAAGTCAAAAAACATGTACAGAACATGACAGATAACAACAACTAAAAACATGTGCAACACATGCCAGAAAATAAAAATCAAACACATGTGACAGAAAAAAACAAAAGACACATAACAGAAAAAAAACAAAGAGACACACAGAGCTGCAGAAATTGGCTTCACTAATATGACACCTTAAGGATACATAAAAACAAACAAAGAAGAAATTGAAAACAAAAGAGTAAGGCCAAAATAATGGTCTGATTTATTTTTCAAATTAAAAGATGAAAAAGCCACTTTTGCAAACCACCATCTAAACAGAAAATATACTTAAAAAATATAAATGTATTAATTATCAATATACAAAGCTTAAACAACATCTTCAACAATAATATAATTGCAGCTCTTGCTTCAAGTCTGGGTGAAGACCTTATTGGAGCCAAAATTCATATGGCTAAAGGCAAATGAACATCACTAGAAGTGGTGTTAAAAAATAATGAAAAAGTACAGTTTTATACTGCAGAAGAAATTGTGCTTTTTAAACAAACCCTACTAGAGAGAGTGTGATGACCTAGTAAAATGGTCAGGTTGTTAACTTTCCAAGTAATAGATTGGGTGTTCAAATTCTATTAATGGTGAAAATTTGGATAATCACCTATGTAATATTTGTATTACAGCAACTGTTATCAACAATTGGGTTAGAATACCTATAATAATAGTTACACCAGCATGACTGGCAAGTCATGGGACATCTGTGTAACTTGTTAAATCAGGCAATGCAAACATTAGATAAGTCCTTGTAGTTGTGTAAATTTGTTGAAATTAGGTAACAAGAAGTCCATTTGGAAAGATCTAAGTAGAGAGGTAGCCAGATCTTTGATAGCCCTACTGTAAAGGCTAGTCTAAAGAAATGGATACTCAGGTCATAGTACTCAGTCATAGTATTTGGATGGACAAGAATCTTTGGATTGGAAGTCTCAAATGTATTACCAACTAGGCTGCCAGAATAAACTGAAAGAAAAGATATCAGACTAACCCAATATATCGATGGACTGGTTATAGTCCTACACAGGCTATCTGGATTGAAAGTTTGAACAAAAGGCTAAACAAAAGGCAAAGGTATACTAAAGTACTAGGGTTATACTATGAAGTAGATGCTGGGGTTTATGTGAACTCTACAAGGACATAGCAGTTTAATGGTTAGCTCTGATTGCAAATGTTGGTTTTGTTATAACAATATTAGGTTAGCTGTAAAAATAGGTACAGAAGGCTCTAAAAAGTTTACTTTGAAGATAAAGTAGTCCTAAGGTTGAAACAATGATCTGGGCATTTGGATATAACCCAGTAAAGTTAACAGGTTTGCAGGTTCAGAGGGTTTAAAGTAGAATTTCCAAATATCTAAGCAGGGGTGTTAGGTACAGCAATTGGTAAGGAACCTTTAGGTAAACTCCTTAAATAGGTAATATAGAAAAGTTACACATGTAGCCAATTATATGCTCTTCCTGTAGTGGTTCATTGAACCATATTTACCATTGTTAAATAAAAGTCAAAAGACCAAAAAGGTCACTTTAAAAAAAACCCTCTACTAGATCACATCTTAGTAAACTTAAACTGATCCTTTCTGATCATCAAACTTAGAAACATGGCAATAGAAGATATAAAATCAATTAGCAATAAAGTTCTAGATGCATTTCAATATATAAGACAGATAGCTTTAATCAAACAATTATTTTTTAAAGAAACAACAGTCTGCTTAAACCAATGGCTAATCACTTTTGAGACTACAAATGAACCAGAGCTGTTTACAAGAATCTCAAGAAGCACATACATTAACAACCACAAGATCACTACCAATTAAAAAGAAGCTTCCAAAATCTGTTTTTATTGCAAAAGAGAAGGGCATATTAAAAAAGATTGTGCAGAGCTCAAAGCCTTAATCAATGCTAAAAGAATACTTAAGGAAGCAAAAAACTAAGAGAACAGACATAAACTCAGAATCCTAATACATTTACAATAACAGAATTTAGCAAAAATAACTTATATATTGGCAAAAATGCAAAAGAAGAATAAAAAAAAAAATCTTGACACAGAGGCTACAAATACAGATACAGAAGATCTAAAAATGTTCACATCTGATAAAGAGATGGAACCAACAAACAGTCTTAACAATGCTAAGTCTATTATTGAAATATGACAACAAATCTTCTTAATAAGACAAATAACTTAGAGCAGAATCAAGATATGGAAAAAGATACATTATTTACTCTCATTGCTTATAGAAAGCAAAAAACAAAAAGCAAAGAAAGGACCAAATAAAAGCAAACCATCTTTATAGAAATGTAAATAGTTTCTCATGAAAATGTTTACTATGCAAAAACTAACCAGTTCAACCAATTATTAATGATTAAAATCAAACATTAAATGTTAAAGAATTAAATGATAAACAAAAAAAATACAAAAAACATTTATATTGTTAAAGACATATAAGCTAGACATAATAATGATTTAAGAAACAAACTTATAAGACACCTCTATTAGAAACTTTTTTTAAAAAAAAGCACATCTAAGCATGCTTTTATTTATATCAAAAAGTTATTATATATATATATATATATATATATATATATTGAGATTAGTTTGTATAATTATAAAGGAGTACTAAAGGTGGCAAGTGGTTTTTTAGCTGCTTTTAATTCTGAATTTACTTTACTGTTAGTAAGTTTGTGAAGTAAATTAAGTTTGTATTTTAGTTTGTGCTTGGTTATATTAACTATAGTCTCTGAAGAAGTTACATTATTTTTCTATTTGGCTTGGATATACTAGCATCAAATCTCATATATAACTGTTATATATAGCCAAATTATTGCTTTTTTATCTTTAGCATTGTGAATATTAGCAGCTATAAAAATGTTATTGAGTATAAAAAGAGTAGTGTAGGTTTGTAGTAACTTGTAAGTTTTATATACTGTATTCCAGATTGCTTTGCTCAGTAGGCATTTTAAGCTAAAATGTTCTAGTGTTTGGATAATATAGAGGCAGTTAGAGCAGTTATTTGATTCACTTTGGCTAATATAAGCCAAGAAAAAATGCTCTGTAAAAAAGTTACCAAAAAATGTTCTTTTTCTTGTTTAGAACATTTATTAGCTTTATCCAGCCATGAACAGAAGAAATGTCTTTGTTCAGGTTTATGTTTTCAGCATTTACCTTTTCCAGCTCTTGGTTATTGTAAAAGCTTTTGAGAGCCTTTTTTGTATTTCAATTTGGTCTAGTGACTAGGGCTATATGTTGTTAGTTGTAATTTGCTCTTTAAAGTAACTCCAGGCTACTATGTATGGTTTTCATCTGTCTGGTCATCCTTTGGTTTTGCAAGTTGTTGAGATAGAATTTCTGCAATTGGAATGTATCTTTTGCTTTGTAGACTTTAATATATTACTTCTCTTTTTGTTTTAGCCCAAAATGTGTTACTAGAAAAGAGCTTGATTAGAATAAAAAAATAAGTCTTATATCTAACAAGTCTTTTAAAATTAGGGCTGTTAGTCCACCTTACTCATAGCTATATTGAAAAGTGGAGTATTGTAACAGCATTTTGGACTTGTACTTTATCTAATTGTTTTCATGAAGATAAAAGAAAGTAGGTGAGATACCAGATTTTTGATATTAGCAAGGTTTTGGCAACCTGAATTTTATTTTGGAAAAAGAGGTTTTTTTGTGACAAGTGCTGTATTTAATTCTTAATCTTTTTGAGCATACTGGCCTATAATGTTTTGCAGAATTCTCCTTTTGTATTAATTGTGTATCCTAAAATAGTAATTGTGTTTTGACCTTGTTCTATTGTTTTGTATTCTGATTGTTTATGTAATTCCACTTTATATATATTTTCTGTAATAAGTAGAAGAATAGTTTTGGATTTGTTGATAGAAGCATTAAAGGCTCTTTTATATTTGTCTATAATTTCATTCAGAGGTTCAGTTTGATGAAAAGTCTATTCCTATAGATAAGTCATCAGCATAAGCTGTGATTTTGAAGTAGTGATCTTTTATAGAAATACCTCTGATTTTCTAAGTAATTAAGCTTATTAAGGGGTTTATGACAAGAAGATATAGCAGTAAAGAGAGAGGATCACCCTGTCTAACTTCTCATTCTATTCTAAAAAAGGTAGAGACTTTTTTTATTGATTATATGTGCTTTTTGTATTTCAAATAAAGAGCTAATTACTCTAGAGAATTTATTATTAAAGTCTATTTTTTCTAAGACTATTTGTATAAACTGATAGTTAACTCTGTTAAAGGCTTTTTGCTAGTCCAATAAGAGAAGCCAGTGTTGTTTAGATTGGTTTGTTTAATTTCTGAAAACCATTAGAACATCTAGAGCTGAATCTGCTATATATCTTTTTGAGATGAAAGCTTGCTGTTTTGATTCAATTATAGCATCACAAATTGGATTGAGTTTATTTGCAAAAATTTTTATAAAGATTTTTGCATCAGCATTTATAAGTAAAATTGGCCTTCAGTTATTGACTTTAGTTAAGTCATATGTTTTTTTGGAAATTAGTGATATAAGACTTGTGCTTTAGAAGTTAGAAATGTGTTCTTTATTAAAGATATTATTAAAGAGCCTTACTAAAACTAAAAGGATAAAAAAGAAATTATTAAAAAACTCTCACCTGTTCTTCATTTTTTTATAAGTGAAGAACAACTGATATACAAAATAATTAAAAACTTATAACACATTTACAAAAAAAGTAACAAGGGCTAATACCTTTGTATCCAGAAAACAAAAGCAAGCTTGCTTAATTATGTCAAGTATTCTAGTTAGTAATCAAAATAGAAAGATCAAAAAAGCAAGAACTTTGAATACAGAATCTGTCATATCCAGCAATGCAAAAGCAAACAACAAAGAAAACATAGAAATTTTAAAGATTTCTTACGATAGCACTGAAAGTGTTAACAACATAACAGAGCATAGAAATCTCAACAGTGAACAGATAGTTAAAGACACAAATGCAAATCATGATACTAAAGAAAAGACAAAAGTAGTGCAAGAAGAAATCACTTTGTCTATTTCACCAACAAAACATGTCAAAATATGGCAAAACAGACAGAACACATGACTACAGTTAGTTATATATTAGAACATTAATTAAAACAAATGAAGCACATAGCTAATATGAATCACAAGATGAAACATGCTACTAATCATAAGACAGAGCACACTAGTGACCAATTAACCTCAGAGAATCTGCCTACAAAATCTAGACAGTAGTTAGATCTTTTCACAAAACTTGAAAGAAAAAAGGCAACTTACTCAACTTATTCATCTAGAAAGAGGCTAAATACCAAAAATAAGAATGCTCTAATTTTTGAATTCATAGCTTAAAAAATATTTCTACTACAAACATAGTAGAGGCAATGCAAAATAAAATAAGTGATGACCTAATCGCTGTTAAACCAATAATTATTAAGAACAAAAGAACTCATCTAGAAGTAATTTTCTCAAATGAAAAACAACAACAGTACTATACAACTGAAAGCCTGACAATCTTTAAACAGAATATTTAAGAATATATTCCAATTAATATCAAATGTAATTTTTTGTCAGTTAGGCTTCATAACTTGTTATACAAAGGAATACAAACTGCAAATTGGGCAGTACAAACACTAAATAAGTTCTTGTAACTATCTTTTTCATTAAGCCACTGGTCTATAAGGGCATCTTAGTTCTCTTAGACCAATAGGTGATAATCTTTGAAACAACAGATAAACCAGACCTTGTAAATAAAATTCCAAGATTTACACATATCTGGGATCATAAAGTAACAACAGACTAGTGAGAAGCTTCAAAACTTTGCTACTTTTGTGATAGAACAAGGCATATTAAAACATCAATAAAAATTAGAAACCTTTATAAAAAATGCCAAATGCAAAAAAAGCAAGAAAAGGAGATACTGCTTCAACAAAAGAAAGAGCCTCTGACATTAAGCCCAGAAAATCTATACAACTCAAAAGATGAATGCAACATGAGCATAAAGAAAATTGAATCAGAGCTGTTATAGGCTGAAACAGTAAAAGCACAGGTTCAAAATCAACTAAATGAAATGCAAGAGTTGGTGATAGCTTCTGTAGAAAGAGATGACCTTATTTTCAACCTGGATTCATTATTAGACCTTCTGGCTGTCTCATACAACAATGATTTGAATCAAGCATTCAAAAATAAAAATAACTTTACTTTGGTCTCTTCAAAAAAAAAATCTAAGAGTTGTCAAAAACTTATAAATCCACAAAATAATGATAACAGACCCAAAAATAACCTGTGGGTCAGAAGGAACTCTTACTAAGCTATCCTTTATCTATATTACCAATTCATTTATAATAATTAAAAAAATCAAAATTGCAACACTAAACATTAAAGATTTAAATAATATGAACAAAGCATACAGAACTTTACTAAAATTCTATTACTTAGATATAATAATGCTCCAAAAAACAAATTTTTTTTTTGAATTTCCTACTGCATGGTTGCTAGTGGGCCACAGCTGGTGGCTGTTTTATTAGTTCATATTTCAAGTTTATGGGACCTTCTATCAGGACTCCATCTACATTTTACATTGTTTGTGTACATTTACAGTACTATTATCCTGAAATTTCACTGAGATTATTCCTAATCGAGGATTCCTTTGTTCTATTATTATCCTCAGCTCCCTAATCATTGTGGCCTTCTTATATCAGGTCTGTCACCATTTAAGGATCTGAGTACTGAAGATCTTATTTTCATAATATGCCATCTAGTGTAGTTAATCTGTAATCATAGTTCTAACACAGTTTATATCTCCTATTGGACTTAAACTGGCAACCTTGTGATTAGTAACCTGGGAGTGTAACCACTTCACTATTGATCCACAGGTCCAAGAAACAAATTTAGAAAATCCAAATACTAGAAAATTTTTGCAATAACAATGGGGCCATTGCTCATATTGGATATCAAAAACTGCAATACTAGCAGATAACAAGAATATTATACCTACAAACATTAAGAACTCACATAGTAGATGAGTTATTGCTGCAGAACTAGTCTACAAACAACAGCCATTCAAGGTTATCAATGTTTATGCACCTCCAAATATTGAAGATAGAACTAATTTCTTCAACAACTAGACTTCTCAAATAGACAAAAGTTTTATAAACATTTTAGCAGAAAATTTTAACACAAATCTTAATCCTCAAATTAACAGAATTAGCTACTTATTTTTTACTAGTGATCCTACAAGAAAAATGCTCAAAAATCTTACCACAGAACTTATAGATACAGCAAGCCTAATACAAAGAGAAGAACTCTTTGTCACCTATTATCAAAACACAAGAGGTAGTCATAAAATGACTACAAGACTTAATTATATCTTTATTGATGCTAATCATGGTCATTGCTGCAAATATGTTACAACTTAATTTAGAAACTCAGACTATTTGCTAGTAAAATGTGAGGTCCAATTAGCATCTACTTCTACTAAGACCAAACAGTAGAGATTTGACAAAAGCAGTTGAAACAACCCATTACTTAGAGTAGAAATAATTGAAAAAGTCCAAAGCATTGTTGACTTTTCTAAGTAGAATCTATATAAATGCAAAATACATTATTTGCAAGAGCATTTAGACCTCAACCATTATCAGAAAAGAAAATTCAAAGACTTCAAAGAAAACTAACTAAAATCAGCTTGTGATAATATTAATACTTAACTGCAAAATGAAATTCAAGATCTGTCAAACAAAAGGCAAACTAAGTCAAACACCAAATAGATAGAGGAAGAAGAAAAGTCTACTAGGTTTTTCTATTCACTTTACAAAATTAGAAATAGCATATTAGTTAAAGACAAAGTTCAAATTCCTAATAGTACAGTAATTAAGCTCAGGGCTTCTCAGATGTTTTGCATTATATAAAAGAAGTTTATCAAGATATATACAAAGCCAAAGAAGTAAACAAAGAGGTAACAGATTTCTTTACACAAAACCTATCATTAGTAACAATGTCACATAGCTAGGCCCTAACTAAAGACATCTTAGAAGATGAAGTTAATGCTATAATTAACTAGCTTCTAAACAACAAAGTGTCAGGGTCAGATGATTTTAATTATGAATTCTACAAAGGAATTAAAGATGAAATCCTTCTAGTAATAGTTAAATTGTTCAATTACTGCCTGAATTCAGGCATAGTACCAAGGTTTTGGACCAAAAGCATTATAACTTTAATACCCAAAAAATCAGACAATCTCTCTGATCTTAACAATTGGAGACCAATTTCACTTACAAACTGTGATAACAAAATATTTATGAAGGTCCTAGCTAATAGAGTTAATTTTATCAGCAAAGAAATGATTGGTCCAGCATAGCAAGCTTTTATAAAAAGAAGATCAATTATTGATACAGCACTAGAAATTATTATGATAATGAGAAACCAAAATGACCAGACTCTCTCACATTGGCTACTGCTACTAGATTAGCAAAAGGCATTTGACAGAATTAGTTATGAATTTATAATGCAAGTGTTAGATAGCATAGGTTTCGATTACAAGTTTATAAGAATTATCAGATCCATTCTTGGTTCACAAACAGCTTACATCTCAGATGCAGACTATAGATCAGAGTCAATAAAAGTATCAGAATCAATAAAAGTAGAAAGTGGAATATGACAAAAAGACCCTCTTTTACCTTTTTTATACATTATGGCCCTAAACTCTTTAATCTTAAAAATTCAAGAAGAACTAAAGGACATATAAATCTTCAAAAGCAGTAGCATATGTTGATAACTTGACAATAGAAATTGGTTTTCAAAAATTTGAAGTAGCAGCTAATGCTAAAATTAACTAAAACTAAAAAAATTAGCCTTTTGAACCAAGATCTTTTCAAAACTGCAAATGAAAGCAGCTAGCTAAGAATTCTAGGATTTGAAGTCAATATTAAGAAGATCTACAAAAACAAGTTTGAAATACAATAACTCAAAATATCAAAACCAAAATAGAAAAAATCTCAACCAGAAACCTGTCTTTTAAAGGAAAGATCCTTTTGTCCAAATCACTACTCATCTCCAAAATATGGTATATGACATATTTATTACTACCTAGCAGAAAACAGCTAGACAAAATTAACACATTAATCTCAAGCTGAATTAAAAACAAGTCTAGACTGCTAATAAAATACCCAACATTTCAGCTAGATTATGATAGAGAAAGACTAAATGCTCCTATATTTAAAGACATTTTATATTCTAGACTTGCCTCAATCTGAGTTAAATTAAATTTTTTTTTTCTGCATCTAAGTGCTCTTTATTTATTTATTAAATATTATAATATATATTTACAGTAGAGATTTAATATGTTTTAAATATTGCAGACCCTAGCTTTTTTTGCTAGAGTTCTATTGCTCACTATTTTGTACAAGAGGTTAATTTTATATTTTAACTTGTATTTCATTATATTTGTAATTGCTTCTTGTGGCACCACTTTATCTTCCTATCTGGCTTGAGTATACTAACACCAGATTTCATATATTACTGTTATATGTAGCTACATTGTGGCTTCTTAAAGTTCATTGTTTTTTATATTAATCATCTGTAAGATATTCTTAATTGAAGAGGGGTCAGTCTGTTTTTATAGAATTTGAAACACTTGTAGGCTGTTTCCTATATCTTTTTGCTTATTGGGCATTTGAGGACAAAGTGTTTAATTGTTTGGGTTTTATAAAAATAGTTTAGACAATCTCTTAGGTTCTCTTGGTTAAAATGTGCCAAGCAGTAGCCTAGTAGAAGGGCTCTGTATGCTAGCTTTCAGAAGATGTCTCAAATTTTCAGATGACTATAGCTATATTGTTTTGTTTTAATTTTTTCTTTAAACCTATTCCAGGCTGTTACATAAGGTTTTCATTTTTCTGGCTATCTCTTTAGTTTATAGAAAGATTGCTAAAAATCTCAGTTATTGTTTTTTTTTTTCTAATACAATTTGTGTTCTTTCTGTTTTAACCTAGAAGGAGCTGCTTGATAAGAGTTTTGTCCATATTGTAAGTAGTCTTGTGTCTAGCATGTCCTTAAGTATGGGAGCAGTCAGACTACCTTGTTCATAACTGAGTTGGAAAGTTGAGTATTTTGGCAGCATTTTGAAGTTTTTCTTGATCTAGTTGGATATTAGCATTTAGTTGTTTTTTTGTTAGTAGCAGCAAGTAGGCAAGGTATTATATTTTTGAAATAAGAAGAGTTTTTGCTATTAAAATTTTTTCTTTAAGTAATAGATTTCTTTGTGATAGAACTTGTATCTTATCCTTTAAATTTTTTTTCATATTGGACCAAAAAAGGCTGTCTGGCTTTCCTTTCATGTCAATTTTATAGTCCAAAATAGTAATACTACTTTGTCTTTTACTAGTTGTTTTATATTTAGCTTTGTTTGTTAGCTCAATCCTGTAGGCATTTGAGGTAATCAGAATGAGTATTGATTTAGTTCTATTAACTTTGGCATTTGATGCTTTTTCATAACAGGATACTATTTTCCGTATTTTGGCCCAATCTGAGAGAGATCCAACTTCTATTAATATATTGTTTGTGTAGGCAACTATTTTAAATACTGTATTGTTAATAGAAATGCCTTTGATGTTTTGGTCTATTGTTTGTATTAGAGAGTTGATTGCTAGGATATATAGGAGTAGTAATAGTAGGTCTCCTTGTCTTACTCTTCTTTCAACTTTGAAGGGCTCAGAGATGAATCCTGAGTCTGTGATATGAGCTTTTTGGTTAGCAAATAGTGAGTTTACAATTCTAATAAATTTTGTATCAAAGCTTATTTTTTTTAAAACTAGCTGAATAAAGTAGTGACTGACTCTGTTAAAAGCTTTTTGTTAGTCTAAGAGCAGAATCCAGTGTTGTTTGAATTGATTAATTTTTTATTTTTATTTATTTATTAAAGCTGATGTTATCAGTAGCTACTGCCTTTATTTGTGTTTTTGGTTAATGCATTACATATAATTTGTACAAGGTAAGTGTGCAACTAGCCACATATGTAACTTTTGGTTATCTATTTAAGTAGTCTGCCCAAGGGTTCTACACTAGCTGCTATGTCTATAACCTACTAGGAGGGTACCTATTTAAACATTCTGATCCTTATACTATATTCAAATGAGTAACACCTGGTTTACATACAACTAAGTGCCATATAACCCAACATTTAGCTTCTTTTTTTGTACATCTGTCAAGCCATTAAATATTTCAAAATACATTATCTAACTGTAAGATTCTAAGGTACCTCCTTGTTAACTATCTACTTATTCTACAGAACATTAACAAGGCTAGCCCTTGTAGAGTTCACCCAAATCCTAGCACCTACTTCACAGCATATCCCTAGTACTTATAGTATACCTCTGCTTTGACCCCAGACTTCCAATCCAGATAGCCTGGTAGGACTGTGACCTGTCCTTGGTATATCGAGCCAGCCCAATATCCTTTTTCTCCGGTTCAGTTCCAGTGGTCTGGTTGATGGTACCTCTCATCTGAGGTTCTTGCCCATCTGGCTCTTTTACATTGGTATCTGTTTCCTAGGTCTAGCCTTTACAGTGGTACCATCAAAGATCTGTGTTACCTCTTTACTTAGGTCTTTTCAAGTTTCCCAGTTCTATGAATTTATATAGCCACAAGGACTTATTTTAGGTTTGCACTGTCTAGTACCAGTTTGCATTCCTCTGTGTAACCAAGGTTACACAGATTCTCTGTGAACTGCCAGTCATGCTGGTGTGACCATAGTTACAGGTATTCTATCCCAACTAATCTACAGAAAGCTGTTGCCATAATACTGTCTATGTATTATAGATGATTATTTAAATTTTCACCATCAGTGGGTTTTGAACTCACAACCTACTACTTGGAGAGTTGACAACTTATTCACTTTACTAAGTCATCATACCCTGATCATTTTGGTTTCTAAGTGTTGTTATTACATCGAAAGCTGCATCTGTTATTGATCTTTTGGCAATAAATACTTGTTGTATAGATCTAATTATTTTATTACATATTGGGTTAATCTAATTTGCTAGTAGCTTTATAAATATTTTTGCATCTAAGTTCATGAGTGATATTGGTTTTCAATTTTAGACAAATTATTAAATTTTTTGAAGATTAAGATAATAAGGCTCTTGTTCTAAAAGGTTGGAGTTTGTTCTGTTTCTAATACTTTATTAAAAAGTTTGATTATTATGAGAAATATTGTTTTTTTTGTCTTTGTAGAATTTATATATCAATAATTTGACTGATTTCTTCTTTAGTAATAGGCCTAACTAAATAGAAGTTTTGTTGAGTAGATACTTTGGTAAGCTTTTCAGTAATCTGCTGTGCAGCTATTACAATAATATTTTCTTTTTTATATATTTTCTTGTATGATTCTTTTATATATTTCATTGTTTGTTCTTGTGTATTTTTATTCAGTAAGTCTGAAATCTTGATTTTTGTGCTGCATGAGATCATGTATTTTATTTTGTATAATAAGAAAAAGTATTTTGTTGATTTTTCTCTTTCTTTTATCTATTTAGCATTGGACCTTTGTTTTTACTTATCTGAGAGGAAACCCAACTCTTCTTGTAACTGCATTTCTAAGTCTTTTAGTACTAATTTTAGCTCTTTTAAATCAGAATTTCTTGCTATTTTGTTGTTTAAATTATACAGCTTTTTGTATATTTTTTGAATTTTTTTCTCTGATACTAGTGGGTGTTTAAAGGCTTTAGCTATTGACTATATAATGCATTTGTGTAGGTTCCAGTTGCTGCATCATGTATTTCTTCTAGTTCTTTAATAATATCTGCTTTCAATTCTGAGATATTTTAGAGTTTTCTATTAAACTTCTAGGATGATCTAAAGGCTTGACTGTTTTTTAAGCTGAGTTCAGTTATTACCAGTAAATAATCTGAGTTACCAAGCTGTATATATGTGTTTTTGCCAAGATAGCTGTACTCTGCTTCAATAAAAATATAGTCTAGCCAGGTAGCCATTTTTCTGTTGCCTTATGTTGTTTGATAAAATGTGATAAATAAGCTATCTTTAGAGAAAATTAATAATCCACTAGGGTGATCATGAAAATTACAGATCATGTGACTTTGTCAATCATCTCTGACTCACTAACCCATTACATTATGTGATTAGATATGATTATCAACCAATAGGGATGTTAAAAAGCTTGACTCAGAGTTGACTTCAGATAAAGTCTGAATGTAAAAGTCTGCATATCTTTTGTCCTAAGAATTAGTCATTTGATTGGCTAATTTATGCTGTCTTATACAAGATGATACATATTAGTAAATTATGTATTATCATATAGGGTCTTTGCCTTAAAAATGACCTTATAGGACATAGTAAATCATATGATCCAAACTTGATTTTCATAGCAAAGACCCCATATGCAAACTTATTCAAAGATCGAGTCCTGATCAAAGTTCCTATTTGAGAAGTCTGAACAGATAGGATCAGACTTTTAACAGCACTAATTATAATTTACATTTAGTGTTATAAAGATATCTTAAAATTTTAAATAACTTGTCAAGAAATAGAAATTTTAAAGATTCTTGATTATATTTTAATTCTATAGTATTATCTTTACTAGTATACTAGCATCAGTAGTTAGTTTTAAAAAATAATATTAAAATTCTCTGTTTCTTTTTTTTTTGTTTTTGTTAGCAGAAATCATGATATTATTTGCAAAATAAAACAACTACTAATGTACTAGTAGAGCTAATATTGTAGAATTGAAATATAACTAGGAATCTTTAGAATTTTTATTTCTTGCCAAGTTATTTAGATTTATTCATAAAAAAATGTAAAAAGGTACTAAAATTTTTGTATTTCTAGTATAATAGTTGATTATTAGAGGTTACAGTAATTTAAAAAATATAATAATAACATTTAACAAAATTATTTATTACAAATATTTAAAAATTTATTAGTAATTTTAAATAAAGATAAGTTGGTTTAATAAGTATACTAAATATTTGTTTAAAAAAAAGTTAATTATTAATAGTAAAAAAGTAATAATTTATAAATTCAACTAGTTTCTTTACACATTCAGTAATTATAGTGTCTGAAATAAAGGTTAAATTTGAATTTGAAAAATTTGAAGTTTAATTTGAATTTAAATTTATATATAAAATAAAATTTGAATCCAACCTCTAGTCAAAAATACTTTAACTAGTATCTAATTATCATTATTTTTAGAATTATCTATTTCATCTAGATATAACAAGTACACTAGATATAGTTTTCTGATAGTAGCTAATGTCCAAGTTACTTGTTAATGTTTTTGTCTTTCTGCTGTTTGCATTTCTTTTTTCATTTGCACTAATCAACTATACTCCATTATTATGCAAACATATTTCTAATTATTAGCAGATTTTTCAATATTGATTCAGTTGACTGCTTGTTCAAACAATACCCAATTTGACTCAACATAGAAATGGGCTTCTTCTTCTAGATCTTCATCAATATTAATACTATAAGATATGTTTTTGATATTAGTTTCTATTTCAAAAGGTACAATAGATGAGGTGTCAGGTATAATTCTATTACTTCCATAATCTTTTAGAACAAGAAATAGAGGAATGGTATGATATATAAAATTATCTTGTATTAATCATTATTGCTGGCCATTGGGCATATTAAAATCTGCAAAACAAAATATTTACATAAAAGAAAATAACTTTTAAGAAAAGCTGAACAGCTGCAGACCTAGCAATTAATATCTGTGAAATATGAACTTTTTGAGTTAGTTGCTTTTTTATTAATGCTTTGCTTTCTTTTATTTTTAATATTAATATTTATATTTTGGTCTTTTGTGCCAGCTGCATTCTATGCTTTTTTAAAATCATTCCACCACCATGGTGTTATAACACCAGTTACCTAAAACTACAGAACATGAGATGCTAACATTTCTTAGTTATAAAGTAAACACAAAAGGCATTCCAAAAAAAACCTATAAACAACAATCACTAGAATAAAAAAGACATTAAAGAAATTATCTAACTGAAACTTTTCTTTTAAAGGAAAAATTCTTTTAGCCAAAGCACTTATACTCTTATAAATATGGTATACAGCATATCTAACTTTACCAAATAAAAAACAGATTTTAGAAATCAATAAACTTATAACATTCTGGATTAAAAACAACTTCAAAATGCTGCCTAAATACTCTATATTCTAACAATTACTTGAACAAAATAGCCTTTAAGCTTCAATAGTAGAAGATATGCTAGATACTAAACTAATCTTAATATAAAAAAAACTTCTTACTAGTGACTTTATATAGGCTAAATATAAAAAAGAAAAATTGCAGAAACTTTACTTGAAAAGAGAAACATATCAATAAATTAGGCACTAAAAACAGATATAATTAGATTAAAAGCCTGGCCAAAAAAATAAAAACTATATCTCTTAGTCTAAAAAAAGGCCAAAGGCAAAGTTATTGCAACAATGAACTGGCCTTGAAAGCTCAAAGATATCAAAATAGAAAAACTTAATAATAAAGAACTCTTAGTTAAGAAAATCATTAAGATTTTAAAAAAAAAGACTGGCACCTAAATTATCTAGTTCCAGTCAACAATCCAATTAAATGCTTGTTAGAAAAACAGCTAGCAAGAAAAAAAATATTTTATAATACCTTTTTCATAAAGCTTTACTACTAGGATACTGATTATAGTATATAAGCTCTTCTATTACAGAAAGCTGTCTTTGATGTTATAATAAGCTACAAACAGCTAAGTATTTTATACTCAAATGCAAAGTTAGCAAAAAAATCTGAAAACAGGTCTACAATCTCCTAAAAACTAACCAAACTGTAACTTGTCCAATCTTTATAGAAGAAATTTTTATAGCAACATTATAAATAATGAAAGTAAGCAAGTTATTCTCTGACTGTACACAAACATAATTTATGAAATCTGATGCACTTACATCTCTTTCAAATGAGAAGACAGCAACTTCTCAAGCAGAATCCTATTCTTAATAGTAATAAAATGTTTTTGTAAAGATATATACACTCTGTATTACAGTTTAAAAAACTGTTCTTAAAAAACAAAAAATATATATAAATATATACAATGTTCTTAATAATTTGTTTTTAATAAAAGAGCATTATATGCACCTCTAGGTGCTAATATTAGTAATAAAAAAAAAGAAGCTTTCTTAATCTGTTCATTAATGGCTTCTTTATTACCTATTGGTATGTTCTTCAATTTAATTGAAAAGGAATGTATGCTTAAGATTAACTATGACATATTCAAAAAATGTTTATTTAAACATTGTAATTCCATCTGAAGCATACTGTTATTTGTTTTTATTTAAGAAAGCTATTTCTAAAAGAGCCCATCTGCTTCTAATAATGTAAGTTTTTATTACTTGTATATTTTCTTCTAGCTTAATGTAGAGTATAAAGATGATGTCATTAGTAGGTATGTTGATAAGCTTAGAAATGTTAAAAACAAGAGTATTTTTATTCTTGAAATAGATCTGAGTGCTATGTTAGAAAAGGTTGCCTTGTCTTCTTTCAGTTTCAAGAATAAATTTGATTATTGATTGGATTTATAGTTAGCTGGTTTGTTATTTATATTATCTGATGTTGTACTATCAATAATGTTGTTTTGTATATCAATTTTGTTATATGTAATATGCATATGTTCTGTATCTGTTTGTTTATTGTTTTCTGTATTTACTACTGCATGTGTCTTGCTGTTTTTTATATTGTTGTTTTTACTTGTAAAAGAAGTAGCTTTTGTTTGCCTTTACTAACTGGTTTTCTTCTTGTTTTATATTACTGATTTAGCTTCTATTACTTTAGTTATTGCTTTTATTTGATTTACTATTTGGTGAATATAATATGCTTACTGCTTCTGCTTCTGCTTCTATAATAGAAGTTTTTTCTTGTTCTGATGACAAGTCAAAGTCTTTTTTTCTTTTTTTCTTGAATATAAGGGCTTTAGCCCTATTAGAGAAGTTTAAAAAAAAGTTTTATTTAGTTTTTGTAAAATTTCACTATTTTTGTATTGTTACCAAAAGTGTACTGAAAAAACTTTTTTTATAGTAATTTTTAATGACACTGAGCTTTTAAGATTTTTTTTTCTTTAATTTTTGGAAGTTTTCTTAAGCTCAAAGGTTTTATATCATATGGCTTAATGAATATGAGATGGTGTTTTTGGTCTTGTTCTTCTTTAAGTCATGTTTTTTTATTTTAAAATCTGTGGTTTGTTCTTTTTTTTTAAAAAAAAATAGATTTTTAAACATTTAATAATTTGAGACCAAGTTCATAAATTAGACAAATGTTATTACATAATATATATAACAAATATATGATCAGAACTGCACAAAAATTAGCATAATAGGCAATTTCTGTAATTAAATAATAGATTAGAAAAGTTATTAATATGAATTGGCAATACTTGATATCTTGTTTTATAAACTATAAAAGTAATTTAGTAACCTGCAAAGTAATTTAAAAATTATATAGTATGTTTGAATGTTTAATATATAGTATGTTTAAATGTTTAACTTACAGATACAGTAAATCAATTGAACTCAGCAAATTATGCATAATAAAAACTTTTGCTGCTATTAATTTTATTATTATAAATATAGTTACAGATTAGTTTTTTTATTTATAACAATTTAAAGTTTAGATTAGAATTTTGATTAATTTTAAAATAAATCAGTTTTTCATAAATTGATAATAACAAAATTGGTTTACAAAACTATTATTTATGTTCTAACAAAAAAAGTTATTGCAAAATTTTTTTATTATATATACTTTATTAAACCTTTATACTGTTTTAATAATGCTGCTGTTATTTAAGTTATGTTATTAAATTAAAAGCTTCATTTAATAGAAATTGAGAAAATTAGTTAATTTAATTTATATATTGTTATATATCATTTCTTAATTTATATTAATTATTAATTGATGCTTGCTATTTTTTAATTTACATCAATTGATAAATGACTAGGTCAATTCTTTCAACACAAGAACAGCTATCACAAAAATACTCAACAAAAGAATGCCCAACTCAACTCAACTCAAGAATATGCAAGAAAGAATGCTTAATTAATATATTTCTAAAATAAGTAAATAAAAAAAATTTTAATATAATTTAAATTAAAGTAAACAGTTTAAATAATAATAGTTCAAGTAAACTGCATCAGAGTGTAGTACAAATTTTCCAGATAGTAGTCAGAACTACTTATTTAATTAGTATTAGAAATAGGCTGTTTTTATTAAATTTAGGTGTGTATTCTTTTTTTTATATATAAAATTGCATCTTAACATGTTTTGTTAGTATTATGATAGACTTAGACAACCATTTTTTATATTTTTTAAGCTTTTTTTTTATATTCAAAATGATTTTTATGATTTGTATAATTTTGTATAATGCTGACTGTTTTTGAAAATTTTGGATTGCATTCTGATCAAAAAACTTGCACAAATTCTTGCAATTGCTGAAAAACAAATTGTAGTACTAAATCTTAATTTTGTAAAAAGAAAATTTTAATATACTCAAGTTTTGTTAGTAAATTTAATATATCTTGCAAAATTTTGAATATATTAGTTATATGCAAAAATGTAATATATAAAAATTTTATTATACTTAAGTTTCATTATATATCATAAAGGTGTGCCAGGTTTATGGCATAGCAAAAATTCATATGTTAGAGTTATAAATTAGAAGAAAGTAATTTATATATTAAAATTGCTTAACAAAAAATTTTGTTAGAGCACTAAAGGTAAATTAAAATGATTTTAACAAAACAAACATTTATTTTAAATTTTCTTAATTATGTTATATTTTATCTGATCTTAAAATCTAATTCATAGTTTAGGAAATCTGCACTACAAAGCTGATATACATTCAAGGCATGCAGTTTTGTTAGTAAATTTAATATATCTTATAATAGCATTTTTTTTAATTTGTGTTAATTAATAATTGACAATTTAAAAATTAAAAATAATAAAAAATCAGCTTAAGAGATAGCTTTTTTCAGTTCATTATCAGAAATATAGCAAATACAAAAATTTCATTATAAAAAATAAAAGTTATTTTTCAAAACTCAAGTAAAGTAAAGACTTTTACTCCAAAAAAGTGCAAACTATTTGTAAATTTAAGGAAGTTACAATATAAGAAAGTCAGACTTGATATAGTTAAAAAAAGAACCTTTAGTTTTACTGAATATAAAAAAACAAAGAAAATAAAAAAAATTTTATAGTAACAAAAGCAAACAATATTTCAAGAGTCAAAAACAAATCTGAGGTTCTTACTAGTTTAGCAACTAAAGAAGCTTTCACAAACTGGGCCTTATATATAGAAGAGGATCTAAAAGTAGAGAAAAAGAAAAACCAAAGCTCTTTAGAAAAAGCAGAAATATACTCAATCATACTAAAACAACTAACAGTCAACAAGATGCAAATAACAACCAAAAGAAAGTGCAAGCATTAGAAAATAACAATTAACACAAAGTTGAAAAGACAAAAAAACATATACAGAATGTAATAGCTAACAATAACCAAAAACATATGCAACATATACCAGAAAACAAAAATTAAACACATGTGACAGAAAAACAAGAAAACACAAAGTTGCAGAAAATGGTTCTACTAATATGACATTTCAAGGATACACAAAAACAAACAAAGAAGAAATTGAAAACAAAAGGATAAGGCCAAAACAATAGTCTAATTTGTTTTCTAAACTAAAAGGTAAAAAAGCCACTTTTACAAACTACTCACCTAGATATAAAATATACTCTAAAAATAAGAATGCACTAATTATTAATATACAAAGCTTAAACAACATCTTCAATAACAATATAATTGCAGCTTTTACTTCAAGTTTGAGTAAAAATCTTATTGAAGCCAAAATTTATATAGCTAAAAGCAAATGAACATTACTAGAAGTGGTGCTAAAAAATAAAGAATAAGTATAGTTTTATGCTGCAGAAGGAATTGTACTTTTTAAACAAACCCTACTAGGTTATATTTTAGTAAACTTAAACCAATTCTTTCTAACTGTCAAATTTAGAAACATGCCAATAGAAGATATAAAATTAATTAGTAATAAAATTCTAAAGACATTTTAATATATAGGACAGATAGCTTCAATCAAACTATTATTTTTTAAAGAAACAACAGTCTGTTCAGACTAATGGCTAATCACTTTTGAGACTACAAATAACCTAGAGCTGTTTATAAGAATTCTAAGACATATACATCTACACTACTGATTAGAAGAAAGTTTCAAAAATCTGCTTCTACTGCAAAAGAAAAGAGTATATTAAAAAAGATTGTGCAGAGCTTAAAGCCTTAATTGAAGTTAGAAGAATGCTTAAAGAAGCAAAAAACTAAGAAAACAGACAGGAATTCAGAATACTAGCACATCTACAATACCAGAATTTAGCAAAGATAAACTATATATTGACAAAAATGCAGAAGAAGAACAAGAGAAAAATCTTGGCACAGAAGCTACAAACACAGAAATAGAAGATCTAGAAATGTCCACATTAGATAGAGAAGTAAAACCAATAGATAGTCTTTATAATGCCAAGTTTATTATTAAGAATATAAAAGCAGATCTCCTTAATAAGACAAATAACTCAGAACAGAGTTAAGATATGAAAGAAGATGCATCATTTACTCTTGTTACTTACAAAAAGCAGAAAACAAAAAGTAAAAAAAAAGACAAAATAAAAGCAAACCATTCTTATAGAAATGTAAATAGTTCCTTACAAGAACATTTATTATACAAAAACTAACTATTCCAACTATTTATTAATAATTAAAATCAGAATATTAAATGTTCTTTATTGAACCTTTAGGCTAAAGGCTGTTTAGAATCTTGTTTGAACTCAAGTGTGTATTTTACTAGAAGATGGTCTGAGTTATCAAAGTATATACTAATTTCTAATATAAGATGATTATAATTTTTATCTATAAAAATGTAGTCTAAGCATGTAGTCATTAAGTAATTATTTTGTGTTTTTTAAAAAAAAGTTAGAAAGAACTTAGTGCTTAATATTTTGCTATATTAATAAATTCTTTTGTTAAATTGAAGAGCTGAGTCTTTATTGAGTCAAGTTGGGCTGTTGCTTAACTCATTTTATTATTTTTGGGATTTAGATTAATATTAAAATCTTTTGCTATAATGTTTATATTATTTTCTTTGATTTGAAGTTTTCAATTATTAAAGAAGATTATTCTGTTACTAATGTTTAGTGGTGTATAAACATTTGTTATTTTGAAAAAATATTTTTTAAATACAAAGTCTGTTGTTATTATTCTTTCTTTATAACTTATTTAAGTGTTTTTGAATTTGATATTTTTGCTTTCTGCTAAAATTGCTATTTTTTAGTTCAAATTGAATTGTAAATCCATTGTTGTTTGAAGAATTCTTGTTTTTTTCTTATAATTAAAATTAGTTTCTTGAAGCATTATTATATCTAATTTGTATAATTTTAAAAAAGTTAGTAGATTTTGTTGTTTGTTTTTGTTATTAAGTTCTTTTATATTTAGTATTGCTATTTTTAATTTAGCTTTTTAAGACATAAATTGTATGATGTTGTTGGATCTTTTAGATCTAGAAGTGGCTTTTTTTCCTATAAGTTTTCTTGTAAAGTAATAATCTTGTATTATTCTTTTTAGATGTTCTGTTTTCTTTTTTAGTTTTCCTATTAGTTACTGTAATAAAGCTATCTGTTTTCTTATTTTTATTAGAAGAAAAGGCTGTCTTGAGAATAGGACTTACAGATAGATGTTGTGTTTTATAACTATAAATGACAAGTTTATCTTTTGGCACTATTTCTATATCTAGTAAGAGATCTTTTTAAGTTATTATTTGTATTTGTTTATTTAAGCTGTTATTGGTTGTAGCTAATTCTACTAGAACTGAAAGCTAAATATTTTGTTAATAGTTGGGATTAGTTTCTTCTAAAGCCATATATGCATTATTTTTTGTGTTATTTAGCTTTAGCTAATCAGAGTTTTCTGATAATAAAAATTCTTTATTGTTTTGTTTGATGCTTTCTAGAGTTTTATTTAATTTTTGAAAATTATTTGAAAATCTTTTGTTGTATTTATCCTTTTTGTATTTTTGATAACTAATTTTTAGATTTACTAAATCTTGAAACTGTTAGTATTCTTTTTTAATATAGCCTTTTTTTTCATAAAAATAGCACATTTTAGATATTAATCTTTATTTTGTTGTGACTTTATTGTTCTACACATATATGAAATAAGAAATTTTGTTTTCTAAGTTAGAATTATCTGAGTTCTTAAAGATTATAATTTATTGGTCTATAAGGTATAATGTTTCTTCAATTAATAAAGGTTTAATTGATACAATTTTGCTAACAAACTCAAAGGTTTCTTTTATACTACCTAATATTGCTTCTTTGTTATCTAGTAGAATATTTCTAATTTTAACTAAAAAAAATAATTTTCTTGAATTTGTAGGAATAAAGCTAGAGTGGATTTTGCTAAAAATATTAATTCCCTTGAGAGTATAATGTTTTAATTTGTTCTTGTTTTCAAATACAATTTTTAAGTATATGCATATTCCTTTTGTAAAGTGTTGTTTTGCTGTTAGGATGTTCTTTTTGAGGTTTTTGAATAATGAGACTATAATTTTATTGAATAAGCTATACATGCCTTAAATATCAATCATTAAAGTATTTTTATTTTTTGATCTGATTTGACTTTTGAACATGAAGAAGAAGTAGATAAAATATTCTCTTTTTAGCTTTGAAAAAAGATTAGACTACTGTTTAGTTAGTATCTCTTTTGAATCTTTTTGTTTATTACTGTTTTTTTGTAGGTTATTATAAGGGTTGGTTTTATATATTTTATTTAACAAACTATTACTTTGTAAGTTTTTTGTTATGTCTAGTTCCTGTTTTGTTATATCTTTATTTTTGTTATATCTTTATTTTTTTTTATATTATTTATTATTATTTGTTTCTTGGATATGTTGTTTATTGTTATGTTTATAGTATTCTTAGACATGTTAGTTTTGTTTATTTTTTGGTATTGAATAGCTTTCTCTATTTTAGTTCTATTTATTTATTCTAGTTAGTTGAATTTTACTAGAGATTTTTTTTAGTGTTTGCTTTTCTTTTTGTTTATATTTAGTAGTCTCTTTTTTGTCAGTTATCATTCTTTGTTTTTTATTACTTTTTTTCTGCTATTTGCTAATACTATTTTTTTTGTTGTTTTTATATTTTTTGTATATTAAGATTTTGTAAAGAATTTTTTTTTTAAAACAAGGACAAGGGCCCTTGTTTTAGTAAATACTTTAGTTAAGTTTGTTTTGTTGTTTGCTCTTATTTTTACTAATAAAAGTTACTTTACTTTAAAACTCATATGTTTGGAAGAAAGTGTATTTAGATCTTTTATTTGAATTAAATAAAATATATTAATATTTTATTTTTATTAATAACTTGTTAAATAATTAATTTAATAAAATTTATTAAAATTTAGAAAAATTTACAAATTTTTAAATATTAAATTTGCTTATAACTTAAATTTTTTAAATGTTTAAAATATTTTAAAATATAAAAATATTTTAAGAAAGTTATTATTTTTATAATATTTGTTTTAATTTAAAAAATATAAGATAATAATAATCTTAGTATAGTGTTTAAATTGTTATTCTTTAAGAAAATTCAGAATTCAAATTCTACAAGCAGTAGAATTTTAAAAAATAATCATATTTTGGCAACTTGATTAGGTATCTGAGTTTGTTATTCTGTAATTTAATTGTACCAAGACTAACTTTAAAAATATACAATGTTATCTGAATAAATCTGAAAAATATATACTTTATAAGAAGTCTGTTTAAAAATTCCAAATAGAGAAGTAGAATAATTTTTAACAGTATTATTTATAAAAATCTTAATATAAGGACAGAAATCTAGAGTAGATAATTTATATAGACAAAAAACCTTAGATAAAGTTACAACATGCAAAGCTACTTAAATTAGTAATATAAAAGAACTTGTATAGTTATACAAAGTATTAATAAAGTTGTAAAAAGAAATACTAAAATTGTATAAACTTTATAAGAGTATAATAATTTAAGAATTACTCTAACTACAAGTGTTGGTCTTAACTATACTAATACCAAGTTAGCTAGAAATTAAATAACAAAAGACTTTAGTAGGTTTAGTATAAAATTAAAATTTCTTTATATGTATAAACTACTTTAAAAACTTAATGATTATAATATATTTGTACTAGTAAAAAGTAGAGCAGTTAGTAGAGTAAATAAATAAGTAGATATGAGAATCAAGAAACAGTTTCTGTAATATAAATTAATTTTTAAATTTTATTATAGATGGAATTTGAACTTTAAACCTGCTACTTGAAGAATAACAACTTAATTATTATACTAAGATTATCATTCTTACTATAAAGAACTTTTCAAATATACTAAAAATAATAACTTATAAGAAATAAATAACCTGATAGACTAATTTGAGAGTATTGTAAAACATAAAAAAAATATATAGATTATCTAATATAAATAGATATGAAGCAAAAATCTAGATTAGATATAAGTAAAATACAATACAAAACTTTAATAAGTTTAAATTACAAAGAAATTAGTTTGAGTTTTATTTTCTAATAGCTATAATGTAATAAATAATATATAAAGTAATATGAGAGGGAGTTAATAAAAAAGAGATAAATTTTTTCTAAGTAAAAGTTTTCTTAACATTAAGCTTAAATATTTCAATAACTATTTTATTAAATTTGACAATTTTTTTTATTTTAATTCTATATAATTTCAAGATTAAAATAAAAAAATTTTTAGCAGATTTAATTAAATAGTTGTTGAGTTATTTAAATTTAAAAATTAAAAAAAAATTTACTAAAAATGATTTGTCCCTTTTCTATAAATAGACTTAAAGCATAACTTTACCTTTAAAAAAAAAAATTTATTTAAAAAGTTAAAACAAATTAATAAAATTTAATTCAAAAATGGTTAAACCATGTTGTTTACAACTGGTTCATAACAAAATACTGCTTTAAACTGTATAAATAAATTGTTTAAGCAATTGATTTATATTAACTTATCGTATATTTTAACTATTTATTTCTTTTGTAAAACCTTTTTGATAGTTATTTGTACTGCTTAAAAGGTTAACTAAGACCTAATTTTTTCTTATATTATTACTAAAAAAGCCCATTTGTTTGAACCTATTGCTTGAAAACCGGTTCTAAACCTACTTTTTTTATCAGTTAATATCTCTTCGAATAACGCATATGTTATTAAATTTAATAATTTACTAATTATATAGCACATTATTTAAAGCGAATTTTTTTCACTGTGGTACACTAGCTGGTACACCTGATGATTCGCTTGCGCCACAAAATCACGTGACCGTACCTTTTTGGTGGCGAAAATTCTTTTCATGCCTCAAAGTTTCGTGCCCCCCTAACGTTAACTAATGGTTTTAGCAATAATTTCATGCTCCCTAAATTTAGCACCTGATTTTGTGATTATCTGATTGGCTAGATACAAAAAATTATGGGGCGAAGATGCGCGTCGACAAACCCGCGATCTGGAAATAAGCGTGGTTTGTAACACTTAATATGTGGCGCAATCGTTTTTACCTAATCACAATACAATACGAGTTGGAATTCAATTCAACGTCTTGGCTTAAAAACAATCATTTTTATTTTAATAAAAAGAATCTGGTAATCTTATCAAAACTATTGCATTTCTACCTCAAATATCTTCGAATCAGTTTACGTAAAATCTAATGGGACAGAGTGATCTCGACGGGTAAGTTGTTTTTCTCAATGTTCATCCATCAACGTTTTTCTCTGAATTTACTTATAAACTCAAACCTTCAATTAGGCAAATTGAAAAACTTCGTAGATGTGAATTGATTTCAGAAAACGAAGTAAAAGAACTTTGTCGAAAAGCTAGAGAAGTTTTGATAGAAGAAAGTAATGTTCAAAGAGTGGACGCGCCCGTAACCGTAAGCCTCTTTTTCTCTCTATATAAAGATGTGTGTTCAAGTTTGTGCTTTTTTTATGTTGTGGCATTTCTCATCAAAATAGATTTTCACTAGATATGTGGTGACATACATGGGCAATTTTATGATCTTAAAGAGTTGTTCAAGGTTGGTGGTGATTGTCCGGATACGAATTATCTGTTCTTAGGTAAATTTTTTAAGCCATAATATTATTTAGTATTAGTTTGTACTTATGATTCTTTTTTTTTTTGTTTTCAGGAGATTTTGTGGATCGTGGCTTTTATAGTGTAGAAACATTTTTATTGCTGCTTGCTCTCAAGGTATCATTCAAACATATAAACTTCAAGAGTGTCGAATAGAATTTTTGATCTTTATTCTTATACTATAGGTTCGATATCCAGATAGAATAACATTGATACGCGGTAATCACGAATCACGGCAAATTACACAAGTCTACGGATTTTACGATGAATGTCTTCGAAAATATGGATCTGTAAACGTATGGAGACATTGCTGTGAAATATTCGATTACATGAGTTTATCTGCAATTATTGAAAACAAAATATTTTGTGTGCATGGCGGACTATCACCTATAATTGGTTCATTAGATCAGGTAATATATATTATATACATAATTAATTATGCTGGTGTTCAATCTAATCTTCATTCGAATGTATTAATTTTTCAATTTTTAATAGATTCGTACGATTGACAGAAAGCAAGAAGTTCCGCATGATGGTGCTATGTGCGATCTATTATGGTCTGATCCAGATGGTAATTTGTTAATGTAACATCGAAATTCTTGTTGATCAATGCTCATATCTGATTGTATATGTAACTCTAGACATTGAAGGTTGGGGAATCAGTCCTCGTGGAGCTGGATATTTATTCGGTGGTGATATCGTTGCTCAGGTAAAGGTTTATAATACAATTTGTATTATTTTCTAATATTATTTATTAAGAAATAACCTGTATATATGAAACTCTTAGTTTTTACAAAACAATAACCTAGATTTAATTGCAAGAGCCCATCAATTGGTAATGGAAGGTTATAAATTAATGTTTAATAATACTATAGTCACAGTTTGGTCGGCTCCAAATTACTGTTATAGGTAAGTTTTATGCATTGGTTTTCTCTGTTTTATTTATCCTTTTTTTCATGGTTGTTTATAATATAAATTCTTTTTTAAAGATGTGGAAATGTCGCCGCAATTTTAGAGTTAGACGATAAGTTAAATAAAAATTACAAGATATTTGAAGCTGCACCACAAGTTAGGAACTTACTTATTTTAAATTTTGAAAGAATGTATGGTACTGAGTATTAACATTATTTGATTATTTTTGAACTTAGGATGTCCGTGGTTTACCAGCAAAAAAACCAGCACCCGACTATTTCCTGTAGATTGTTGTATTAGTTGTATAACAGGTTTAGGAATTTTCCGGACGCTGATACATATATAACATGGACACTATAATATTCGATACTATATTTTTATATTGGCTAATGCCTAAATTATAAAGAATTTTACTATAACTTTAATGAATAAAACGTTAAATAACAAAAATTTTTAATGCATTGAGAAAAAAATAAACGAATTATAAAAATTAATTTATAAAGCAATATTATTAAGATTTGTTAATTTTAGTGAAGTTGCTTTGTTATAAGCACCTAATAATTTTTTGTTTTAACAAGAGTAACAAACTTTAACCAACTTTTATAAAAAAGATTTATATTAAAATATAGCAATACAGTACGTATATACGAATACAGATTATAACTCTGATTATATATAAAATATAGTATAGTTTTTTTAACTTGAAACAGAATAGTACTGTTAAAAGTTCTAATTATCACATGATTAATTAAAATATGCAGGGGTGCAGAATGCAGGGTTAATGCAAGGTTAATGCAGGGGTTATATAATAGTTTTATTGCTGCTATCACGTGATAACGGTCGTGGGCTAGGTGCTGAGAAAGAAAATCCTTAAGGGTAAGGTGTATGTAGATCATTTTTTATATGATCTAGATGGTATAATAGATTTTTATATAGTAAATTAAAAATGTGTTACTAATAAAACTTGTTTATTTTTTAATTAATTTTTATCAAAATTTAATAATATATAGGCTTAAATAAGTTATTTATTATATTAAAATTTTATAAGAAGTTTACTTTAAAAAAATTCTATTTGTATATTTCTTGAATTCTTCCGAAGAGCCTTATATTTTTTCCAGGGTTATATGAAAAAGTTAGCTTTAATTGGCTAATTTTCGAAAAACTATAAAAGAATTTTAATAGTAAATTTTTATATCTAATCTTTAAAATTTCATATATTAATGAGTTTTATGCCAATTTTGATGATTTTACTACTGTTAAAATTACAAGAACCTACTCTAAAACTTTACTTAGAAGCTCAAAAATATTTAATTAGTAAAAATTTTCATAATTGAAATTATAAAAAAAAATATACTATTAAGTTTATATATAATTTTAAAATATTATATTCTATCCTTAAAATATATCTGAAGTAGAGATTATTATCAATAGGTAGAAATGTATCTAAAAATAGAAACACATTATACAATTCATTAAAGTCATAATTTATACATTTTAAAGTACTTTTTCACAAGACTTGTGTAGTTCATCTTTCTATAAAAAGTAAACTAGTGTTTTATAAAAACTTGAAGTTCTTTTGTTAGCATATAAGAATATTTTATGAATCTCTTTAATTTCACAACTTTTATTAGTATTAACTATGTCTAAAGATAAGTATTGTAAAGAATGCAAAGTTGCTAAATCTTCAAATTTCTGTTTGTTAATTAGAAACAAATAGCAAAAACTCATAAATAAAGATTTAGTAGATAATCTAGATAAAAAGACAATATGTCTAATAAAAAGATTATACTTTATAAAGTTATTAGGTTAATAGCAACAATTCTTTATAAAAAAGAGCATGTAAAAAAGCAAGATTCAATTTATATGTTTGAAGAATTGCATGAATTATTAGAAAAAGATAAACTTAATCTTAAGTATTTTATTAAGCAACTTTATTTAGCAGTTAGACTATTTATATGTAATAAACAAACAATAGACTATATAAAGAGAATAATAGTGTTTATTTGTTATTTATTTGCTTTTTTAAATAATATTAAATTTTTTTTTTTTTTTTGTTAAAGGTTATACTTATGGTGATACTTTATTGACTTTATATTAGGTTAGCTATTACAACTATTTTTACAAAGATGAGAGTACAGCTAGTTATACATGCAACTTTTGGTTGCCTATTCAAGTAGTCTGCTCTAAGGTTCTATACTAGATGCTGTACCTATAACCTACTAGGTGATTATCTATTTAAACTCTCTGATTATCTGCTCTGTCATAGTAGAATCCACAACTAACCTCTTGTATATACCTAACTGGTATACTGTCTGAACAGTATATTACTTACCCTTTTTGTACTGGTTCTTAGGCCATTACATATTTCAGAGTATGTCATCTGCTAGTAAGGCACAAAGAGCTTCTTGTTATTAACTATCTACTCATTTTTAGAACACTAATACAGGCTATCCTTGTAAAGTTTATCCAGACCTTAGTACTGACTTCACAGCATATCCTTAGTACTTTTAGTATACTCTTGTTTTGAACCCAAACTTCCAATCCAGATGGCCTGGAAGGACTATGACCTGTTCTTAATATATTGAAGCTGGCCCAATATTCTTTTTCTCTGGTTTGAAATCTGGCAGCCTGGTTGGTGATACCTCTTATCTGAGGTTCTTGCCTGCCCGAATCCTTTACATTAGTATCCATTTTTTAGGTCTAGTCTTTACAGTAGTACTATCAAAGAACTGTATTATCTCTCTGCTCAGAATTTCCAAGTAGGCTTCAGCTTTCTAGTTCTACAGATTTACATGGTCCAAGGACTTATTTTAGATTTGCACTGCCCGGTACTGGTTTGCATTCCTCTGTGTAACAGGTTATACAGATGCCCCAGACCTGCCAGTCATGCTAGTGTGACTATAGTTACAGGTATCCTATCCCAACTAATCGACAGAATGCTGTCACTATAATACCATCTATATATTACATAGGTGATTATCTAAATTTTATCATCGGTAGGTTTTGAACTCACAACCTACTACTTGGGGGTATAACAACTTATTCACTTCACTAAATCACCACACCCATAATATTAAAATTAATTCTTTTAAGTTTGATATTGCATATTATTTAGATTTAGTATAAATAACTAAAGAAAACTTGAATATGATGATGAATTTTAGCATAATTACAACATTACAGACAATAGGCTAATAGAAGAGAAAAATATCAGATGTACATGAAAAATATATAAAGGCTATACTTTTTTAGTAATCAGAAAATGCATTTGTTCTAAATATTGATGACTATTATAATATCTATATTTTATAGCAGCCTAATAGTATAATTACTTTTAAACCAATATATATAGCAACAATTTTGATAAACCTATACTTAAACCCACCAATAGCATATAATAAAATAGTTAATTCAAAGTTCATAGATAGTAATTTGATTATAAAGCACCTTGATAAATAGTTTATTATAAATCTAGATATTTTATATTATGATTATATATGAAACAAAAAACAAGTATGTATTTATAAAGAAATATTAAATAGACTAATAGTACATAGTTATGATAATAGGCTTGCAGAAAAAAAAAGTAATCATCATATACACAACTTCATTCTTGTTAACTTCATAAAAAAAAAATTGAAAAACATAGAAAAATATGTTGATACTCTACAAATTGTATTTGACCAAGAGCCAATGCAAGTATATCTTTTTAATTATACAGTTCCCATTATCACAGATTAGTCTGGTCAATATTTTATCAGTAAAGCTATTGCATAATAGCTTCTTCTTAACAATAAATATATTTTTTAGTTTATTCTATCATTCTTGCTTATTATAGAGTCTCTTCATATATCTTTAAATGCTTGCAAACTTGTTTTTTTAAAAAATTTTTTTTTTTTGATAAGATTTACAAGAGCATATTTGAAGCAAAAAAAAAACTTTATCAGAAGCTACAACTATGAAGAATTAATTTAATTCTTCATTTAGTATACTTAGCATGGTTCAATATTACTAACATGGTTTATTCAAAATTTGGTAGTATATGCAAAGCTATAGAATTTTTATATCTTACTAACTTATTAAACAATTTAGTTCTTTTAGCACTTGATGTTTGTGCTATACATTATCGAAATAAAGATTAGTTATCATATTGTATAAGAATGCATGCATGCATTGTTGAAGTGAAGAAATTAAAAGCATGCTCTTTTAATGTTTTTTTCAGATATTTTTTATTGAATGAAAATTAGTTATTCAATAATGAATATATTTACTAATTATTTAGCTTTTCTTAGTAATAGTTTAGTTGAAATCACCCACAGTATTATTTGAAAACATACTATAAAGTTTCCTACAGCAGAGCAATTATAAAAAGAAATGCATTTCATTTTTCAGTAACAACATGATAATTCTTTTTAGCAAAATTTTATATACTTTATCAAGTATCCATATATGCTAAAACAGTTAGATATGTTTTCTCAAAAATGTTCTATAAGTCTTTTGGAAAAATGTATCAGAATTGTAACAAATATCCTGTTATTAAATTCACAAGTAATAATAGTATTAATACATATGAACTACTTTCATTAGGTTATAAAATAATAGATCAACATCTTTTAAGAAGTTTTGTTACTTATAAGAAGCCTAATATATACTATTTATATGACTTGTTGCATTATGATAAAGTCTTTGATTTGTATAATAGTACCATTTTGGCATATAGGCATAGTTACCATAACTATTGCTTACAAAAATTACATTTTAAGTATTTTATTTGCTTAGATTATCTTCAAGATGAATCAAAAATGTTAACATGCTAATAGTAAATATAACTAAAAAAATAGTTAATACTAAAATATTTTACAATAAGAATAAGAATGATGATGATACAAATAATATAAATAAAATAATAGGCAATAGAGTTGCTGTAAAAGAGTTATTGAAATATATAAAATTAATATTTTTGAATTTGTAATAAATTAATATTTGAATTAAAATTATTTTATTATGTCTTAATTATGATCAAATTATGATCAAGTTGGATTTCATATTTTATTATTATATATTATAGTATTATAAAATACTAAAAAATTATTGGATAATATTAAGTATGCAAAATTTTAATCATGCATATGGTTTGTATAATATTAACATTTCTATCTGTTGTTATTATCCTGTATCTCAATTTTAGGTTAGTTGGCATGTAATGACTATTTTAAATTTAATTTATTTATTTTTAATTATAGGTTAAGAGACTATATTCCAGGTACATTTGTGTTTTGAACACAACAATAATTAATATGCATTTGACTAAAATTTGCAAAAATATAATTGGCTAGAAACTATAACATATAAATAATAGAACATCATTTTCAAATTTTATTAATTCAAAATTGGTGCAGTCTTACAATAATAAATTATACAAATTAAAAAAAAAACAAGTTTATTTATTTATTTATTTTATACTAAATAAGAGATATATTGTGGTAACTAAAAAGTTTTTGAATAGCTCTAAACCCTTTAATTTTAAAAATTCAAAAAGAACTAGTTGGCATACAAATTGCAAAATACTATTTTAAAATAGCTGTATATACAAATAATTTAACAGTAGAAATTGGTTCACAGTCAAATTGGGAAAGGCTTTTACTAACACTTTAAAAATTTGAAGTAGCAGCAAATGCCAGAATTAACTTTAAGAAATTAGTTTTAATATTAATAACAACTATGGCCAAAATGACCAGCCTTCTAAACTAAAATCTTTTTAAGATTAAAAATAAAGATAGTTAGCTAAGATTCTAAAATTCAAAGTAAACATCAAAGATGATTTACCAAAACAAGTTTGAAAAAGAATAGTTTAGGATATTAAAAATAAAATAGAAAGATCTTCACAAGAAATTTATCTTTCAAAAGAAAGATTCTACTATCCAAATCTCTTCTTATCTCAAAAATTTGCTACATGGCATACCTACTGCCACCTAGTAGAAAACAACTAGATAGAATAAATATACTTATATCTGAATAGATTAAGAACAAGTCTAAGCTACTACCAAGATATTTAGCATTTCAATTAAACTATAACAAAGGAGGTCTTGATGCTCCAGTACTCAAAAACATCTTAGACTTCAGACTTACCTTAATTTGATTAAAACTCTTCTTAGCTAATAGCTTATAGACCAAAATTGAAATATCACTTATTTTTCAAAGTCTTCAAACTAAAGAAATTTAACTGCAATAATAGCTCTCACCAAAATGCCAATAAGACTTAAAGAGTGGCCTGACTATTAGAAGCCATACCTAATTGTATGAAAGAAACTTAAAGGAACCATTCTTGCAACCAACAATTGGTCATAAACTACATCATAATTAAAAGCTTATAATATCTTTAAAAATCAATTTTTAGTATAAAGAGCTATAGAATTTTTAAAACAAAACTTGATAAAACCTACTATAATACAAATCTTACTATGCCTACTAGAAGATTCTGAAAGAGCTCCTAACTGGTTTAAGTACAAAAAACTACTTAACAAAAAAAAAAACATTTTTTGAAGACTTCAGAACAATATGTTACTACTAGAATATCATTTTATTTATGTTAACAAAAAAATTAATAGAAACTGTTTAAACTGTATAAATCAAAAACAAACTTTAAGCTATTTTGTTATTAACTGTCAAATTAGTCAAATTTTCTGAAAGAAAAAATATACTTTCTTTTAAACAGAACCAAAAAAAAACATTCTTAGTTAATAAAAGAAATTCTAAATGCCTTGAATATAAAAAGTTTAAAAAAAAAAAAGTTAGCACTCTGGCTTCATATTATAATAATATATAAAATATGGTTATGGTATACTCAAGCAAAATAGGGAAACAATATTATTTCAGAAGAAGCTATAAAGAACATTATAAAGGCCAAAATTATTAAAAGTCTTAGAGTTTTAAATAAAATGTTTAAAAATAAGACAAAAGTCAAAATAACTAGATTTTTGAATCTAACTATAAATAGATAGCATTAATTAGTATAATAATAATATATTTGTAATTTATTAAATAAAGTACACCATTTCATGTTATAAAAAAAAAAAAAAGTTTTTGAAGACTTGGGTCTGAAAGAGACAATGTCAGAATTGAATAAGTATTTATATACCCTTAGTTATATGTTACTTGTATGTGTTATATTAATTTAACATTAATGCTGTAATAGAATTTACTTTTTTTAATATTATTATATATTTATTTTTAGCTTTATATTATATTTATATTTTTCTTAATATTTTTTCATAGTTTATAGATTATTTTATTAGTTTTAATCACCTATTTAATAGGTTAATATTTATTTTATTAGTAGGTTTCTTATAGTATTTTTATTTTAGCTAATAGTTATTTAAATATCTAAAAATATAGTTGTTTAGTATTACAAAGGCTCTGACCAAAAATCTTAGATCATGTCTCAGATGTCTTAGATGTCCCAAGACACTCTAAAACAATGAAACAATTAATTTAATTATAGTTAATTAATATTTATTAATTATAATACAATATTTATTATAGTATTACTATATAGTTTTTATGTACTACTATAGTTATTTTTAGTTGTGCTTAGAACAACATCTGTAAAAAGGGTTCTAAACATTAAATAACTATAAAGAGTTTTGTAAATAAACATATAGATTACATGATTATATTTGTTTTATTTTTAGTTAATATATAAGTTATTACACAATAGAACAACAAATATTAGTAAAAATAGAAAAATACAGTATTAGTTTATCATTTGTGTATAAGCATTATTGGTAAAATGCATATGAAATTTCTTAATTTCTGCTATATTTTGGATGTCTATATAGTTTAGAATGATGTTACAACACATAATAACTCTAAAAACAATTAATTATTAGATTAAAAACTATAAAAAAGATAGCTTTTTGCTCTTTTAAAAGAACAGTTCTTAAAAGTTCTTAAAAAGTAATTAATAGTTCTTAAATAATTTTTTTTAAAATCCTTTATTTATATAAAAGTGCTTTTGTATCTTAAATTATTCTTTAATAAAATATTATTTTATTTGTTTTATCTTATTATTATTAATAAAAACTATTTTTTATTTTTATTTTTTATCTTATTTTTTTTTATATTTTATTTTTGATTAATTTTATTTTCTTTTTCTTTTCTTATGATAATATAAAATGAAAAGCTAGTTTTTTAATTAGTTATTAGACAAATATTAGCTTTATATTATTGAAATTTAAAGACCATATATAGCTATTAACAGTCTAATTATTAAGACTTTTTTTTCTAATTATACTCTACAGACATTTCTAAGTTTTAAAGTCTGATAATTCTTATATAGGCTAAACATTTTGTTACACTTGATCCATACAGACTGTATAGTAGAATTGATTTAAAAGCTGGTTCTATTGTTGTACCTTATAGTGTCTAGGAGGCTATTAAATTTAAATTTCATTTTTAAATATATTTTTTTTTTAAATGTTAAGATAAGTACATGTGATTCAGAATTTTACTGATAGTATAAGTTGGCTAGCACCTGTATATGTACAGATGCAGAGGCAATTACAGAAAGAGTGTACAACTAGCTACTTGTATAACTTTAGTCATTGTCTAATTTAAGTAGTCTGCCTGAAGGTTCTACACTAGTTGCTATATCTAGAACCTACCTGTAGATCCTCTATTTAAACACTCTGATCCTGCATCTACTACACCCTACCAGCGACTCTGGTAAACTGGTGAAGATATGCCATGGTCACTAAGTTATATTTAACTTTGTACTAAACCTATCAGTGCATTCTGTATTTTATACTTACAGCTCACTCAGTTATGCTTTGGCCTAAACCATCACTTGCAGTTAAAGCTAACTATTAAACTGCTGTTATCCTTGTAAGGTTCATCCAAAACCCTGGTACCCATCTTTTTAACATCCTCTTCATCATCCCCTACTAACTGCTACTCAGGATCGACAAGACTCCCTAAACTTTCAATTCAGATAGCCCAGTATGATATACCTTAGTATCCTTTTTCTTTAGTGATTCTGGCAGCCTAGTTGGTCATGTGCTCTTCTACACATCTTGCCATCTGGTTTATCTGTCTATCACTTTGGGAGCATTTCATAAGCTTCCATCAGTCCGACAGTACTGTCAAAAGTTTTGTGCTACCTTCTTACTCAGGATTTTCAAGTAGATTTTTGACTCTCTAGTTCTTTTGCTTTCTGCACCCAGTAGTCTTATTGTAGGTTTGCACTGAAGTCTTATGCAACACCGGTTATTAACATTCTTCTATATGGGTGTAATGTTACATTTAGCATAAATGTCCTGAGCTCCTATTCGAGATGGTGCAACAAAAGTTACAGATACACCAATCCAACTGATCGACAGAGACAGTTACCATAACACAGACCTATTTTCCAAAATTTGTTGTCCATAGGATTTGAACTCTAGACCTGCCATTTGGGGATTGACAACCTGACCACTTCACTAGGTTACTACACCTATTATTAGTAGTTGTTATATTTATTATTGTATATTATATTATATTTATTATTAGTTATTAGCATAGTTATATTATAATATATAGTAGTTAGA